>VCRD01004097.1:39197-50522 GCA_006783055.1 Trinorchestia longiramus
TTTAAGCGGGTAGAAAGCTTCTAAAGCATTGTCATCTTCACCTTCTTCTTCTTCAATGACAACTACACTGGTGTCGTCGTAATAATTATTCCTCTCCTGAAAACTACTTTGCCACGAAGAATCAATAGACAATGGTGGAAAACTTTTTTCCCAGGAATTTATATTTACAGGGACATGATCGGAACTGTCTTCTCGAAATACTTTTGACAACTCTTGCTCGCAACGACGGGATTCATCCCTAACGCTGAGTAGACTGTTAGTATGAGAGAAAGGCATAACTTCCTCATACTGAGAAAAGAACATTTTCTTCAACTGATGCTTGAATATCTCTACTGATATTTCATCATGATACAATTCCAACAGAGTCAAATTCAATTGACATATTTTGTGACACATTCGAAAATGGAGAATTTTGTTTGCAAGATTTTGATTCAAACAGTTGTGTTCCAAGCAATTTTTAGTGTCTCTTAGAAAGGAAGATAGATATTCTTTTACGATGAAGGTACTTCGATCTGAAGTCAACAATGGTTTGAATTCATTTCGAACATATTGGTTATGAAAGTTTATTGCGAGGGTTTGATTGAAAACCTTAGGATTGAAACCACAAAACTCCAAGTATCCCAGCAAGGTAAGAACTTCTTCGAAAGCTAGCTGAGCATCCAGATATGATGACTGCTCGGCAGTTGAGCCTTCATACATTTGAACATATTCTACTTCAATGTAGTTTTGTTCATTTTGTACAGGTTCCCTTGTCTTAGAAATATTTTCTTGTGAATACGAAGATCTTGGCAGTAACACTTTCATTTTATCAGCTGGAATCGTAGGAGCAGTAACGTTTGTTACTGTCACAAGCCATCTAATGTCAGCTGGAGTCACTCTGTCTTCGTAAGTAAACTGAAGCAACGAGGGCGTTTCTTCAGTGGAATTATGCCTCAGGCTTTTAAATGTCTGTTCACTTCCCTCTGCTTTTTCATTAGCTAACATGGTGTCTTTGCTGGTATTTTCTCTGAGGTGAGTTGCAGTAGTTTCTGTAATGAGAAAAAAAGTACACGCAAACGTTGCTGAAAGGTGAGTTTTCACTTGTTGCATTTTGCCTGATTCCTTGAATGGAAGACCTGGAAAATAAATGGAATAACCTTCAACTTTCATGCCCAGAAGCCTCTGAAGAAAAAATTTAACATATTGTCTAATATGTTACATTTCTTATAATAGAATATGTCAACAGGAAAGAGCCGTTTGGTTCATTGTTGGTTCGCGGCCCAATAATTTAATTGTAAAGGGGTTTTAAATATTCATTATTTGAGGTATTTGTTTTACATCGAAGAAAACAGTAAATCCTTATGTACTAATTCTCAGAACCTAACAAAAACTCTACCAATATTTAAAGCGGCAGTCAAAATGGAAAGTATGATCAATAAAAACAAGTACACAAACTCCATCAGTGAGTATAGGGGTGATCTTGACGTGCGTATTAATAAATACCACAATGAAACATTATTCAAACAATCAGCTGGGCCTCATCCCTCAAATTATTTCAAATCGATTACTATCTACAATAAAATAGAAAATGGCGTATGGAAGACAATAGTTTACCCTACAACGACATTGCTGACTGATGGAACCTCAATAACAGTTCATCGAAAAATTGATCCCTACAGTGGTCTTGTTAATATGGAAGATGAAAATTACAGTAAAACTATCTTGTTCCGATGAATAGATAATGCTGCCAAAGTAAAAACATCCTCAACATTATAAGCGAAGAACAGTACTTCATTGAACCTACACAGTCTAGTACAAAATCCTCCGTACAACAGCGTAAATGCACAACCTCAAGTAAACGCCCAATTATTAATCACATCAAAAGTAAACATATCAACGCTAGTAGCTTCACTAACAAAATCGATGACATAAGAGTAATGATGATAACTGAAGATATTGATATTTTATGAGTCTCCGAAACGTGGTTCGAGCCAAGAATTGAAAGTTTATATTTTAATATTCCAGGTTACTCGTTGTACCGCTACAACTGCGAGAAAAGTTATAAAGGTAGCGGGTTATGCATTTCCATCAAACGTATTTATTCAATTTCTCAAAATTTCACGTAAAAGTATGTCAGGGCATTGAAATCATGTGGCTTAACATCCAGGTAAAGAAACGGAAATCATTCAATATCAGTGACATTCACTGTCACCCATCTGCACCCCTACCCTCATCTTTATTTATTCAAAATATATTTAAAATGGTTTCAAAGACCAAAACGTACTTCTATGCTTTCAATGATATCAACGTACACGTGAATAATAAAAATAATCAGCTAACCAAAATATTTTACAGAATGAACGTATCACAAATGGTTCAAGAACCAACTTGCATTCTGAAGGCTTTCGAAATTCTTTTAAATACAAAAATTATAAATAATCCTAAAGTAATTCTCTGCACTGTAATATCACCTTCCATCTACGACCACCCCTCGATAGAATGTTTACTTAAGATCGTAAATAAAAAACGGAAATTCCGATTGATAACGTATCGCATGAAAACTCTCTGCGCGCTAAAACTATTTCAAAAAACTATTAGACTGGAACAATGATTTTCAACGCATGGAACTAACAACTGATGTTGATATTCAAGTCTCAATTTTCAACAACAAAAATTATAGCAACTTTAAAAGAATGCGAAGCCTACACTTCAAGAAAAGCTATGTCGAAACATACTGATTGAATAACAAATGAAATAAAAGAGCTGAGCGGAATGAAAAAAAATTACCTGCACGAGTATAAAAGAAACTAATGAATCAATTCTCGACGAGACCGTTATAAAAATCAGGAAATGGCCCTCCAGAAAAGAGTTAACGAAACACAATGAGCACTTCCAACAATAACTATTAACAGCAAAAAATGAATCTTGGAAGTCATCAGAGAAATAGCAAAAACAAAAATATCAAACTCAAAAATAATGTAAAAAATCCATTACAAACAGCCAACGATTTCAAAACTTTCTTTTCTGAAGACGATGCAAAACTCTTCGATGAATTACGAGTATCTAAATCAATTTAAATCAAACCTGCTGTTGTTGACTTATGCTCTGTCCCACTTCATAATACCAGTAATTAACTGAACTCAAACCAACTTTTTTCCGATATATTACAAAGTACAGCATCAATTCACCGTTCATGGAAAGAGTTTTTTCAAATCTTGGCACCAGGATTTTAAGACTAATGGTGACACTATTATAAAATCGTTACGAGATATGTATTAGTCTCATAGTATATGATACAATAACGGTTTCGACCATTAAAACTAGGCTCAAAATTAGAAGTGTGCTAAAACTTCCACAAGTAGTTTACTTCAGGAGATGTTTCACGCAATCTAAAGTTATCGTTTGAGTTTCCAGCTCTGAATCTGAAATATTATATTAAAAAATACCAGTTAGCTTTCAGTTGTGATTTCTATTTTTCTTGGATTGCTCAGTTTTATGTGCTAATGATCCAAAAATTTATTCATCATTGTGATTAACTGAAAACTCCATTTCGTTTAATAAAATATGAAGTTAGATAGCAGAGAAATACTTGAAAATGAGAACAAAAAGTTCTATCATATCATGAATAATTAAGAATGACATATCGATATATGTAGGTAGTTACAGTTGGAGTCGGCAAAAATTATTAAGGTTTCACACTCGCTCATTACAAAACATTTGCTTCATGAATAACATATGATTACACTGAAAAATACCTTTATTGAGTTCAATAAGACTTTAAGTTACGTTTCAAAGAAAGACAATAAATCAGCAGGTAAGGTAGAACATGTTTTGAGTTGCTGAGATTGAAATACAAATAGAAGACAAGTGGAGTTACTGTACATCAAAAGTTCTTTGTTTTCATATCTACGTAGAATTAGATCAAACAAGGATAACATCACATAAGTGCAGAAAAACATCATCAAGGTCGTAAATTAGACATTGATGTCACACAGACTTCATTTGTCTAGCTGTTCGAATTTTTTGTTCAAAAGCTTTTCATAGGCTTGCAAGATATATTTCTTTTAAAGATCTATACACTATCTATACACTTTCAGTTTGCACTAAAATTGGGGAACGCCGACACATGTCAGTTAGGCGCACATAGTTTGCTTCATTACAAAGTCAATTTTTTTAAGTCATCCATAACAAATTAGTAATTTCTCAACATTTGCTTACTATTGTGAAACTGGTGACGCTTCACGTTTGTCCTTAAATTTTTTAGTGATTCTGGTTAATAAACTACCTGGGCAGTTTATTCCAAAGCAGTGCACCTGAGACTTGCAGAACTTTTGTCCAGTAACGTATAGGTGAAAGCTGATTATAACATCATGCTTTCGGTTTGGCTTTTTACCCCTGGTAATGAGAGTTTGCATGATCGTTTTCTCTGATATTACCTTTGCGTACTACCTTAGCAGCAATATTCATACATTTCTGTAACTCTCTTTGAAGACTTTTAGGTACATCACCCAAGACCAAGTTGATCGCAGTAATCAAAGCCACGATATCATTAGAGATGGGGTGGCTAATAATCTAATTTTTTCGTCAAGCATGTACATGCAGAGAAAAAGCGTAGAAGCTCCGTTAATTTTGTATCATTTTTTTTACACACGGGATGTAACAACCACGCTTTGATCAAACCAGACGCCCAATTCTTTTACTTGTCTCACTGGTTCGATTATATGTATCGTTTTCTAACTTTGAAGTTAAGTTTGGTAGCTTTCTTATTGTATCTCTAGAACCAAAAATTATGCACTGTGTCTGGCTTGTGTTAAGTTTACGACACTTTTAGTCGTCCTATGATTTTAAGTAATTTAAAAGGTTTTTGACATTTGTCTTCGTGTGACATAATTTAGCCAGTGCACTAATTACACTTTGTACATCATATGCTCACATGGAAATTCTTGTGTTTGGAGGGATGGAAGGGAAATCATTCATCAAAAGAGGACACAGAAAGAGAGTATGAGTAGATCCTTAGGGAACGCCAAAATCGTTTCGTTTGATTGGCGATAGTGTTATTTTTTAGGTAGACTCCATTAAAGCAGTTTAATAGCTAGTTTTAAAATCACTGCATGTTGAGTCTTAAGTTTAAGATTTTCTGCAAAAGCCGTCTGTGCACAACACTGTCGAAAGCTTTGGAAAGATCAAACAGCAGCAGCAAACAAGTTACATTCCTCCTGTCAATGTCACTGTATATTCTTTCGGTGATGTTTGGTAGAGCGTTATATATGAATGCTGGTATGCTCACTGTACGCATACTGGTTTTGATAAAATGAGTAAGGTTCGTCCAAATGTGCTAAAAATTTATTTCATACATCTTTTTCCTCTACTTTGGATAAGACCGTTGAAAGCCTGATTGACCTGTAATTTAATGCATTATTGATATCGCCAGCATTATCCAACGGTTTGATCATGGAACGTTCTAATTAATCAGAGAACTGTTTGTCACATTAGAATTATTAATTGTCTAACGAATTGTTGGGGCTATAACACTGAAACTCTCTTTGATGTATTGAAGGCATATATTGTCCTGCCCAACAGCCTTTGTGTTTTCAGCGAGGATAAGATATCACGTATCTTTTACAGATTAACTGGATTTGGTCGCGATTTATTATCGGTATAGTAGAACTTTGGTTCTCGACCATAATCTGTTCTAGAAAACTAGTTGAAAACCGGGTTAGTCGAGTTACAAATCTATTTTTCCTATAAGAAATAATGTAAAAGTAAATAATCCGTTCTCGACCCCAAAATGAACAGTAATATATCACTAAAACTATATACATGTATAATGATAAAAAATCATTTGTTCTAAAAATAAATAAGAAATTAACTATAAATTTACATAAAAAACGCACATAGACCATTCCATTTTCCTGTTTTGTTATGATTTCCTTCTTTATTTCGATCGTTGCTCGCTAAATTTTCCTCTTAGCTGTATCACCATCACTTGAACTCTTCTTAGGAGGCATGATTGAGGGCAAAGCAACATCAAAATGAAAGCAGCACAGCAATAATACGTGTTGAAATGTATGTACAGTACTAATAAACGGAGCGATAACTACGGCAGCGTGCGTGAATAACAATTAATTCTTTCCTGGGGACGCTGTGCTCAGCCTCTCGGTCTCAGTCGACTGCGTTTGAGTTGACACGGGATGCGCCACTCTGGGGTTGGTTGAGTTTCGAATTTTTGGTTGAAAACGGAGGTAAAGTTTGTTCGAATTTTATGGTCAAAACCCGATTTGTATGAGTACAGAAACGCATGGGAACCGAGGTTTCACTATATCGTGAAGTGGGACAGGGCTTGGGTTCATCGTAGCAGGTTTAGTCGGAATGAATTTAGATACTTCATCAAAGATTTTTCTGCCAACTTCCGAGAAAAAAGTGTTGTTGTTAGTGGCTATTTGCAATGGATTTTCGAATTAGTTTTAACATTCAATAATTTAGTATTTTGCCATTTCTGTGATAATTTTTTAGCTTCGTTTTGGATTGCTCTCTGTGGTTAAAAGTACTCTTTGAAAAGGCTCTTGTTTTGTTTCGTTAATACTTTTCCAAATAGCCTTGACGTGATATTTATAACGGTCTCGTAGAGAATTATTCAATTTACAAACATCAGCCTCGCATTATGTTTTACGGGTGCAGGTGACGTATTTTCACTCTGCTCAGCTTTTTATTTCATCTCTCATCCAGCAAGCACGTTTTTGTTTAGCTTTTCTCATCGTGTATGACGCACATTCGTTCAGGGCTACTATCAGATTATCATTGAAATTTGAAACTTGAATATCGACACTCAGTTTTGTCCATGCTTTGAAATTCATTGCTTCTGTCCCATAATTTTACATTGAAGAAAAATTGAAACCAAATTCATTTAACATGAGATGCGTACAATTTTATATGAGAACATAAACCTTCAATATATCAAAGGCAGTTTCATTGATTTAGCACAAATGATTTGTTTATAATAATTTTGTAAATCACACTACACTTCAAGAAAAGTGGCTGAAATAAAATTAGCTTCATTTTTTGAGTCCAAATCCAGTTCATGTTCAAACAAAGACTTCAAAAAGCTTACAAGCTTATTGGCAGATGGAAAGATATCATTTAGTAGCATATTAATTATGTTGGGGATTGAATCAACGTGCTTCTTGTTGTTTTATTATATTAATCGTCCTTTGAAAACCGAACAGAACTTGGTTACAACTGATAAAATTATGGCTTAGAATTGTTATTCACGCAACCACTCATTGTACGTATTAGAGAACAAATAATTCCTTTGAAGGGCTTAAATTCATCAGTGAGATGAAAAATAGACAAAGTAGATGGCAATCTTTTCGTAAGATAAATGAGTCTATAATAAGCTGGTAAATATTTTAGATCGTTCAAGATTTTATTCACTATTTCAATTCGAGCAAATTTTTCAAAAATTTACTTTCCGGAGAACATGAAGGCTCGCTAGCCACTAATTACACAGTTGCTGACGTGATCAGTAGTGTTAATTTTCCCCCGCAGTCCCTACTTGAGGTCTAGTCTTGTTCTTTGCTGTCCTCTCTAGAGATACAAGATGCATGCTTTTCATTGAAGGAAACATTCTCGCTGACGTGTTAGGGGGAAACATAAAGCTACAGGACCTCAAACAAAAGCAGAATTGAATATGTTTTGATCCTAAAATCGCCCAGGTTTGTGGCTAGTATGCTGAACTTTGGAGCTTGTAGACGTTGCATTTTATCCCAGCTATAGACATGGGTCGAATTTCGAATGATTTTACTACTCGTTAATAATCTGTATTAGCAAAGTTAAAAGAAGTTTGAATCACATGTGTATCTCTTCTAGATTTAATGTTATTACGATTGATTCATGAGACCTCATTATATATTTTCTTCTACTGTTTACCCTCCCTGTGAAGTGAAATTTTTGTGGTAAAACTTTTTTAACCAATTAAAATTACGTGTTTTGAAATTACTGGCCGCAAAATTTACTTCAAATATCTGTCTCAAAAACCAGTCCCAAAGACCAGCCTTAAATACCAGCCTCAAACACCAGCCTCAGACACCAATTTCAAACACCAGCCTCAAACACCAGTAAAGCCTCACTACAATTACCTGGATAGAGGTAAAGTTATGCTTAGTAACTTTTTAACTCATGTAAGTTAGCAGGGTTTTAAAAATTCTAATTTTTATATTTACTAGTCATTATGGATATGCTTACATATTCGAGTAGCATCAACATTACGTAATTTTGGGCATTTGGTAATGAAACAATGTTTACAAATACTATCTTTACTCGGAATATACCTATATATTCATTTATTATATACATATTCATGCAGCATAATATACATATTCTTATATTATATACAAATTCAAATATCATATACAAATTTTTATATCATATACATATTCATTTGTTATAATTATGCACGAGCATAATTGCTGGAGTATAATTAACTGGAGAGTGAACTCGCTTGTGATGAGGGAAGACTTGATAACATTTGATGAGCGTCAAAGTAACACTTTGCAGTCCCGCTAAACACTGCATAGATGCGCTCAGTTGTGCTTTTAATGAGCGTTGATGAAAGTCAGTTGGTCGTTATTATTTCATTGTATACATCACCAATGTTAACAGACAAGTTCGTGCCGAATTTATTTCAGAAATTCAGTTGCATTTTGCTGCACAAAGATTTCAAAGCAGCACTGGACACAAAAAATCTTTTCATGCGAACTTACAGAGTAAAGATAAAACCATAACTCTGGCTATACTGCCCATGCTAGCTTGTAATGAATCTTCTACTCAGCTATTCAGGTTTCTAATGAGTTTTTAGCTCAAAAATTTAGTGAACAAATTTTCTGTAAATTTGCATCAGGTTTGCAAAAATCTATTGCAAATTCACGCAAAACGTTTAGACAAGAACTCTATTTAAAGTCCCATTCTGACTCCTAGCAACGGCAATAAATATGGCACTTTATTTCATAACTTGTACAAATTACATGTGTTCTCTATTTGTTTACATCGCAGGTGGACTCTGCGCTCCCAGTCTTGCTTCAACTGGTCCAGGAGCAGCAGCGCCTTAGCGTCCCCGAGCACATAAGCGAACCCGGCCCTGTGGGGAGAGAGGGGAGGACACATGAGTACCAGGCAGTGTGGGGAGAGAGGGGAGGACACGTGAGTACCAGGCANTATTACGACGACACCAGTGTAGTTGTCATTGAAGAAGAAGAAGGTGAAGATGACAATGCTTTAGAAGCTTTCTACCCGCTTAAATTAGCTTTTGCATTTTTCACTTATGCTTTCATTGGTGTTTTGAGTTATGGAATTTACTTGATGCCAATACAGGGTGAAAAAGGAATGAAGGGAGAAAAAGGCTGGGAAGGTTGGAAAGGGTATCACGGATTCCGAGGAGACCATGGTGATAAAGGCAAACAAGGAGATTTGGGTTTAAAAGGTTTTCTGGGCAAAAAAGGTTTGACAAGGGACAAAGGAGAACCAGGGCCTAAAGGTGACAAGGGAGACAGAGGCATGCCAGGAATGAAGGGTATGAAAGGAAAAAAAGGAGGGAAAGGGAGCAAAGGAGACCCAGGAGAGGTTCAGAAGGGAGAAGTTGGATATAAAGGCTTTAAAGGTGAGGAGGGGCCGAAGGGATTCCAAGGTTTTTTGGTTCAAACTCCACATAAGAGGACGAAACCTCACAGTGGTGTCAAACACTCAGGAGGTCATCATCATGATGACCACCATGTTCTTTTACACAAAAAGAAGATTACGCACAATCACAATCATGATCATCGCCATCACCATTCCCACGAGCACCATCGTAAAGCAGCTGTTCATCTCGTCGTCAAGCCTAAGGCTGCAGTTACTGAAGAAGAAGAGGGAGATGACGCAGTTGTCCGCCAGGATCCAGTGCATCACGTCCTGTTGGAAGAAAGTTTGCCGGGGGAAATTTCGTCGCTTTCCAGCACTGAACTTTCTGATCTAATTACCAATCAGCTGGCTGAAGGGCGAAGTAGATTAGCTAGAAACAACGGAAACAGTGACACTAGAAACATTTATGATAATTTTTATAGTAGACAGGTTCATGATTAAAATTCCAACTCCAATATCATTTCAGAGTTGGCTATGAAACTTTCGAAGTGAACTTAATAAATGATTATAATAACACCTACTTGTTTTCAGAAACAATTTCTACCACTTCAAGGTCCCACAAGCGATAGGCGGGTCTTTCACTCACACTCGTACAGAGACCGATGCATTCACTAGAGGATCTAACTTTCATGTTGTCATATCAAGAGGAAGATTAAAAGCTGCTGTAATAGGACTCGAAGTTACTCAGCCCCGAAAAATTGAAGTACAGCTGCAACGACGGTGTTTATGACGGTACTCGATCTTTTATGTATTTTTTTCAAGTAAATAAAAAGAAGAAACAATAATTTGTGAGAAATGTACTGCAGTTTAAACTGTCAGAATTTCAGCGTCTGACACATGCTTTTCTGTTTTCTTCTATAGAAAAAAGCTTTAGAGAATCCAGAAATTCGAGTTGCGTGTAAAGTTCGCAAACGATGCCGTTGCAGCTTATCTTCAGAATTTCATGGGCAGGGAATTTAGTTCTTGTGATAGGCATATCCCGCTCAACTGCTCAACTGAAATATTGCTTGCTTACTCAATCGGTTACCAAGAGCATAAAAAAAACAACAGTGGTACAATTCAAGCTTGACGAAACTGTAAAAAAATGATCCTGTGATTTGCATTCACTCATCACTCTCTAAGCAGATAATTCATACATACATTTATCAAACAGCAATAAATGACTCATTTGAACCCTTCATGCATGCACATCATAAAGTTCACCAAGATGTTGAACTAAATCCTAATTTCAATTGCCTTAAAATTTTTTCTTTCATAACATAACCTTTTCTTTCTTTCAGTTGTTTCCTTGATTTTGTGTTTCCACTATTCTTGAAAAAATCTTCCTTGATAAGAGAGAAATTTGCTACTCAAAGCCTGGGAAATGAAGAAAGCGAGGCTTCTGTGCTTATATGCACTGAAGGGGAAATTTTTACTTTAGCAATAAAGTAAAAAGTAATATTCGTTCAATGGAGCTGAAAAAGTATGGGGAGATACGATGGCATAAGAAGGTATTGGAAGGTATAGATAGTGACCATGTGTAGAAAGTAACCATAGTGTAAGAAGGTATAGGAAGTGATGGAGGTATTGGAAGTGATGGAGGTATTGGAAGTGATGGAGGTATTGGAAGTGATGGAGGTATTCGAAGTGATGGAGGTATAGGGAGTGATGGAGGTATTCGAAGTGATGGAGGTA
>VCRD01004098.1:0-50514 GCA_006783055.1 Trinorchestia longiramus
TGAGAGAGGGTGGCTTGCCAGGCTTGGGGATGGTGATGATGATAGCTGTTTTCCAAATGGAAGGGATAGTGGCGTGGGAGAGGCAGAGGTTGAAGGTGTTGGTGAGATAGGATATGCCTGAGGGGCCGTGGTGGTGGATGTGGAGTATGGACATCAGAAGCAAAATTTGCCAGTCTGCATGACATGTTCTTTTTTGCCCTTGATTTTGGATACACATTCTCATTGAAATGTTGATGTTTGTTTAAAATCTCTTATTTGACTTTCAAGGTTTCATAGATTTTCATTGTTCAATTAATGTTTAGTGTTTGTATAATTTTTATTCATTATATTTTTATTTTTAATATAATTATTTTATAGATAGTAACTTGTATTTATATTTAGCACTGTAAAATTGGAAATATTCATAATGGATGATTTAATAAAGGAGAAAACATTGGTAGTATTAATAGTACTATTAGCCATTGCAATTGAAAAAGAGAAATGTGAGAAGGCTCAAGCTATGAATGAAAGGATAACTAGTACCAAGAAACTCAAGTATAGATGCTAAAGCCATTAGGGACCAGTTTCTTCTGTATATTGTAAATGAAGGAGCTGTTCCATGGCTGGACAACATATAATGTGTTGTATTATTTTTTTGCATTCAGTTCAAAAACTCGGTGTTATTTCTAATTATCATCCAATAACATTTTACATTTTTTATTAGCTTCATGTGGTTGTCCAATTATGCCCTCTTGTACTAGATGTATCATATATTTAGATTACAAGGGTAAAAAAATGAAGTTGTCATTGTTTTAAAAACATTTATTATAAATACAATACATTTTGCCCATTATTTTTCTCTGAATTTGTAATGTAAACTTAAATGGCTTGGAAAATTTATATTAAATTAATATCAATATAATGAGAAAATATATAAAAATATTTCCTTCTATCATATATCCTAGGCTTAGACTCAGACTTAGATTTGAGGGCCAGCGTTTGGCTGGAGCCTTCGTAACGGCCTTCAATTCCTTTTAATACACAGGCATACAACAGGATGGCATCCCAGAGTTTTTGTCCTGTGAGGCAGGGTTATCTAAAGTAATTCTTCTAGGGCCACCTTGAGTCATTCAATACAAATGAATCAGCCAAGTGAGGGCATCACTGGAAGTTCCAGCTTGTCACAGACAGCCCCTCATGCTTAGCAGGTAGTCACATTGAAGAAAAATGCCTATTCAACATCCCTGTCACTTATTTCATGCATGCACTAAGAAATCTTTCATTGCATCCACAACAGTCATGTTACACTCCTCATCCAGCCCTACAAGATATCTCATACCAAAGTCCTCTTCAACACACCTTGCATTCCACTTGTTTTCTCCACATTGCTCATGGACCACATCCATGAGGCTCTCTTGCTCCTGTTCATATTTACTACATTCCAAGACCAGATGTTCAACTGTTTCCTCTACTCCTCTTTTACACTGCAGACATAACCTTGTATTCCCCTCATTCCACCTCCATGTACGCCTATTCACACTTAATGCCTTACATCTGATGGCAAACAAGAGTTGGCTGGCAAAACTTCCATCATAAAACATTTCAAACTTTGGTATATTCTTACTGGTATACCAAATTAAAGTAGTTTTCCCATTCATTCTATGCTTCCATTTGTTCAGGCCATACTCTTTTGTTAGTTTTTCAGTTTCTTTCTTCCACTTATTGCAATCCCACTCCATTCTTTTATCTCCATGACCTCTCAATAACCAATCATCCGTAGTTCTTCCAATTCTAACACAAACAGTTTTCTGAATCTTCAGTTTTCTTGCATGCCCCCAGCAAATTTTTTCTCAAAGACATTCACTCAGATTCCATTCAAAGATTTGTTTAATCCACCTTTAATTCTCCATTCACTCAATTCTCACCTTATAATTCAACACAGCCTTTACCATTCTTCCAGAAAACAGACTCCACCCTAGATCCCCTCTAATAGCTTCTACAGCCATCCATTTTGGGGAGCCAAATGCCCTACCCTATTCTGCAGCACCTCCAACTTTTCAAGGTCTTCTCTATTCCGTGCCAAAACATTCATACCAAACATTATGCTAGGTACCACAACACACTTCCAAAGTCTTCTGACACATTCATACTTATTTGCTCTATATTTGGCCACACTGCTTAGTCTTCTCCACCACTGCATGCCTTTTACCACTTTCTGACCTTTTGCTCTTGCACATCCATCTTTGCCCAACATGCATCCCAGGCACTTACATTCTTTAATTCTGCCTATCTTAACTTCTCCAATATTCCACTCACTATCTCTGTCAGTCTCATCACCATTTATAACCATGACTTTACTTCTATCTCCTCTGAATTTCACCTTGAAATCTCTACTGTATCCATCCACAATCTCCAACGTTCTTTACAGTTCCTGCTCTGATTCTCTAACCACAACAATGTCATCAGCATACAGCAAACAACTCAGTTTCTCCTCTCCAACTTTCAGTCCAAAACCACTCATTCTCAGGTGGACTGCTAAATCTTCTGTATATAGGCCAAACAGTAGGGAAGACGGTACAATCCTGTCTCATTCCTTTTACACTACTCACCTGTCCCATCACTAAATTTCCCAGCTGGTATACTGCACATGTAGTCTCATACAAACTTTTCACAATGTTCACTATCTTCTCACTAAAACCAATTTTTCCTATCACGTCTAGCAACCTCCTACGGTCTACTCTATCATATGCATTCTCAATATCCAAAAATGTGAGATACACCTTTTTATTTTCCTGCTCTTTCTTTCAATTATTTCACTTACTACAAACAAATTATCTTCACCATGTCTATCTCTCCTAAAACCATTCTGTTCTTCCCCCACTACTCCTTGTTCTTCTACCACATGTTTCATCTTTTCATTTAGGATTCCACAAAAAAATCTTGCTCACTGTTTCAGCCAGAGCAATAGGTTTATAATTTTTTAGTTCTTTCATACTCTTATGTCCACCTTTATGCAATAAAACTACATTACATTCATTTTTCCCATCTGTAACTTCTTCACTCTATGAATAGACATGTACACATAGACTGTTTCATAAATAAAAGGTATCATTCAAGAAATGTATAAAGTAAGAGCTACTAAGTAGTTGCGTACTTCTTTTGAGCCTTCTATTCAGTTCTTCGTGAACTATATTTGAATGGAGTCATGAAATAAACATTGTTTTTTGACATGGTTGAGTTATTTACTATCTTTCAAATGATATACATGAAAAATAAAATATAACACTGTAAACAGAGAGTCCATGTTCAGCAATGTTTAGTTCTGTAGATGACAGGAAATTCAGGATCGGGCATTGAGGGGCTGGTCATGATTTTGAAGGTGCGTTCAATGTCTGGTTCAAGAAGAACCACTATGTTTTCTTTCCCAGCCTCCTGAACCAGATCACAATCAACCTGGAAAAGGAAAAGACAGATTTTGATGAAGTAGTCTCTAAGATAATTCCATCTATTCTTCCTGGACCATCCAGGCTTTCATTTGGAGTCATCAGGAATTTAAATTTGATGGGAAAGTGTCGCAAATATTTTTCATTAAAAATTGTCAAAATCTTATGAAACGCCTCGGAAATGGTAGAAAGGAAAAAATAAGTAGACAGTTTTGTTGATGAAGATAGGGAATATGTATAGACATTGTCAGGGCCGTCTACACAGTGAATTAGCCATCAAGGAGTTGCTGGAGATCTCTCCCAATTCTCCCACCTTTTGCCATCTGGATCTTAGGTGACACTTTTTGAGGCAACCATCATTTATAAAATGTCTTAGACAATTAGTAATGCTTTTCTAGACTGCAAAAATTTAGGGAGATCTCTAGTGACTCCTTAGCATGTTGACTCTGATTGCCTGAATGGTGTAAAACTTCACTTTGTATGCATAGACACTAGAAGGATCTGAAAAAATTACAGAACCTAACCTAAGTGGTACACATACGCACCACTTCGGAGTCAACGTGTTAATAGCTGAAGAACTATCTCTAGGAGCAGATGCAGGATTGAAAAATTTGGAATAGTTTGTGAGTTACCAGTAGATATACACAAAAATTAATGTAATTATATGGTTTAACAAATTAATAAAATATGGGGAAACAAAATATGTTTGTACTCACCAAAGGAACAGCTGCTGAGGCAGGTGAATTATTGCTTGGAAGGGAGAGTTGACTGTGCAGTAGCCATGCAGTCACCTCCAGATAAAAATTCTAATTCATAGTAGCACTATAATTTTGGTACATACACATCATCACTACCTGCTCCACTTCTCATTGAATTTTTATATTTTATTTCTCTCCTAAATTGGGTCCAGAGGACATTGATTTTGCTCTTCAGTTTTTCCATGGTTAAACCTGGAATGGATCTTGACATATTTTCAGTAATGTTATGATGTGCAGTTTATTGTTTTATTTTATAGTCTTTTGATTTAACTTGCCACAAGCATGGGTTTTCCTTTTAAGACTCCATTAATACTAAAATATCTGATCTCTACCACTCGCACTCCATGACGAATGTAGTATTGTGTTCGTGCTTGTGTCCGTGTTTTCTAACAAGTTGGAAAACACGAATATGGTGCTTGATGATTGACAGAACAGGAGATTCGTCAAACACGTACTCTAGAATTGACAAAGAGATTGATAGTGTAGGCAGGGCTTGAGACATGATCCTGGAGATACATTTGCTAGATCAAAGACTCTTCATAGAAAGTGGAATAGGGTGGAACAGAGATGAGAAAAGAGTAGATAAATCTAGAAATAGTGGGGAACACTTTGGATGCATAAATGTACATAGAGGGAAAGTAGGAATGTTCTATACCTTGTTGAGGAATTTGAGAAAGTAATACTAGATTGTATTGGTGTTGTTGAGACCCAGGTGCACAAAATAGTGAGTTTAGTGTACAATTATAATAAGTAGCAAACGGTAGGTAAGGGTTGTATTAAGTAGTAGAAAAGGCTAGTGGAGTGGTGGCTGATTATAAATAATGCTTTGTATTCAAAATTTTAAGAAATTATGTATTGAATGAATCTCAGAGGGATGACATTTTTGCAGAGTTGTATAGAAGTGTCATTTTCGTTGTATATGTGACAACTATAGGATTGGAATGANTGGGAGCAAAGGAGAGAGAGGTGGTCGGCCACAGGAAGGACCCCCGACTCCCGGTGAAGGTGCGAGTTGGAAGCCATTTTGTGGGATCCGGAGGCTATTTGAAGGGCGGCGTTCTGGATTGTTTGGAGTTTTGCTATAGATGAGGGGGAAGCGTTGGGGAACCAGATGGAAGCTGTGTAGGTGACTATTGAGTTGATGAGGGCCTTATGTGTGAGAATGGTTTTTTTGCTGGCCTCAGGAGGAACCAGCAAGGGCTTTTAGGATGTTTAACCCATGCTGGGCCCTTTCACAGATTAAATTTATGTGAGGGGTAAAGATGAAGTGGGGGTCAAAGGTAATTCCCAGGATTTTGGGGGACCGACAGTGTGTTAGGTCTGTCCCCTCCCAGGTGACGTGAGGGTTGGTGCGGGACTGGTGGGTGTCAGGAGTGAAAAGAGAGGATTGCAATTTGGCTATTGATACTGTGAGGCCCTTTTGTTTGGCCCATGTGGCAACATCAGAGGAATGGGCGAAGAGGATGGCAAAGGCATCAGGGATTTTGGTTGTTGTTGCTAGTGCTGTGAAGTCATCAGCATATGAAGTGATGAGAAGTGCAGTGAGAGGGTAGTAGTCAGAGACTAATAGGTTGAAAAGTGCTGAGGATACAACAGAATCCTGGGAGATGCCCACTAGGATGGGTCTGGAGGAAGAGAGGTGGTAGTGGTAGGAGCATTTGGCTGATCTGCCTTTGAGATAGCAGACCAGCCAGTGGACTATGTGGTGGTTGAGGGGTAGTGAGGAGATTTGGGAGATGAGTTGGGGGTGGGGGATGGTGTCAAAAGCTTTGGAGAAGTCTATGACCATGATAGTTGTGCTGAGGGGAGGACGGTGCTGGTTGAAACCAACAGCTATAGTGTGACTTAGGAGAAGTAGGACAGAGGTGGTGGAGTGAATGGGGTGGAAGCCGTGTTAGGAATCTGAGAGAGGGATGGCTGCCGTCAGGTGGGGCAGGAGCAAAGGTTCCAGCACTTTGACAGCAGGACAGAGGAGGGATATGGGTTATATGGGGTGGTAGGAAGAGCTGAGAGAGGGTGGCTTGCCAGGCTTGGGGATGGTGATGATGATAGCCATTTTCCAAATGGAAGGGATAGTGGCGTGGGAGAGGGAGAGGTTGAAGGTGTTGGTGAGATAGGATATGCCTGAGGCACCGAGGTGGTGGATGTGGAGTATGGACATCAGAAGCAAAATTTGCCAGTCTGCATAACACATTCTTTTTTACCCTTGATTTTGGATACACATTTTCATTGAAATGTTGATGTTTGTTTAAAACAGGGGTCGGCAAAGTGGTCGATATTGACCCCTGGGGGTCGAAGACAGAACTCAAGGGGTCGATAAATTTTTCGGGTCGGAAGGGGGTCGATTAAGGATATATATGGTTGAAGCTTGTTTTAGCCTTGCAAATGCGATTCTAACAAAGCAGAGAAATAATCTAAACTTGGAAAACCGTGGTGATTTACAGTTAAAGCTTACCAATTTTAAACCAAATATCAATAGCCCTGATGCTGCTCATCAAGCTCATCCATCTCATTAATATCAAGTTTATTGATAAATAGGTATCTATTTATCAATAATGTATCTTTCATTATTCTGTTTTGATAAAAAGCATATTGTGTATTTCCATGGCAGTTAATATTATTGTCAGGTAGCACATTTGCTTTATATAATTAAGTTCGTATCAATTTTTCAACTATAAGTATTGTTAGATTTCGAAACAGTCAAAATTTTCTATAGGTAGGTAAACTTCTATTCTTTTCTTTTTTAATTTATATCAGTGAAGACTGCCTCTTTCTCCTAATTTATATCTTCAAACATTGTATAGGGTACAACATAAGATGGGTTTGGTTTATAACATTTCTCTTTATTTTTGGTCATCAAAAATGTCAATAATGGTATAATATTTTTTTTCACCTATTTGTATGTGTGTGTGTGCATGGAGGGGGTCGATGTAAATACAAATGTCCTATGAAGGGGTCGACGGGTAAAAAAGTTTGCCGACCTCTGGTTTAAAATCTCTTATTTGACTTTCAAGGCTTCATAGATTTTCATTGTTCAATTAATGTTTGGTGTTTGTATCATTTTTATTCATCATATAATTTTATTTTTAATATAATTATTTTACAGATAACTTTTATTTATATTTAGCACTGTAAAATTGGAAATATTCATAATGGATGATTTAATCAAGGAGAAAACATTGGTAGTATCAATAATACTATTAGCCATTGCAATTGAAAGAGAGAAAAAAGAGAAATGTGAGAAGGCTCAAGCTATGAATGCAAGGATAACTCATACCAAGAAACTCTAGTATAGATGCTAAAGCCATTAGGAACCAGTTTCTTTTGTATTTTTTAAATGAAGGAGCTGTTCCATGGCAAGACAACATATAATGTGTTGTATTATTTTTTGCATTCAGTTCAAAAATTCTTGATGTGTTATTTCTAATTGTCATCCAATAACATTTTACATTTTTTATTAGCTTCATGTGGTTGTCCAATTATACCCTCTTGTACTAGATGTATCATACATTTAGATTACAAGAGTAAAAAATTAGGTTGTCATTGTATTAAAAACTTTTATTATAAATACAATACATTTTGCCCATTATTTTCCTCTGAATTTGTAATGTAAACTTAAATGGCTTAGAAAATTTATATTAAATTAATATCAATATAATGAGAAAATGTATAAAAATATTTCCTTCTATCATATATCCTAGACTTAGACTCAGACTTAGATTTGAGGGCCAGCGTTTGGCTGGAGCCTTCGTAACGGCCTTTAATTCCTTTTAATACACAGGCATACAACAGGATGGCATCCCAGAGTTTTTCTCCTGTGAGGCAGGGTTATCTAAAGTAATTCTTCTAGGGCCACCCTGAGTCATTCAATACAAATGAATCAGCCAAGTGAGGGTATCACTGGAAGTTCCAGCTTTTCATAAACAGCCCCACCTGCTGAGCAGGTAGTCACATTAAAAAAATGTCTATTCAACATCAATGTTGCTTATTCCATGCATGCACTAAGAAATCTTTCATTGCATCCACAACAGTCATGTTACATTCCTCATCCAGCCCTACAAGTTATCTCATACCAAAGTCCTCTTCAACTCACCTTGCATTCCACTTGTTTTCTCCATACTGCTCATGGGCTACACCCATGAGGCTCTCTTGCTCCTGTTCATACTTACTACATTCTAAGACCAGATGTTCAACTGTTTCCTCTACTCCTCTGTTACACTGCAGACATAGCCTTGTATTCCCCTCATTCTACCTCCATGTGTGCCTATTCACGCTTAATGCCTTACATCTGATGGCAAACAAGAGTTGGCTGGCAAAACTTCCATCATAAAACATTTCAAACTTTGGTATATTCTTAATGGTATACCAAATTAAAGTAGTTTTCCCATTCATTCTAGTCCATTTGTTGTTCAGGCTGCACTCTTTTGTTAGTTTTTGTTTCTTTCTTCCACTTATTGCAATCCCACTCCATTCCTTTACCTCCATGACCTCTCAATAACCAATCATCCGTAGTTCTTCCAATTCTAACACAAACAGTTTTCTGAATCTTCAGTTTTCTTGCATGCCTCCAGCAAATTTTTTCCCTAAGACTTTCACTCAGATTCTATTCAAAGATTTGTTTAATCCACCTTTTATTCTCCATTCACTCAATTCTCACCTTATAATTCAACACAGCCTTTACCATTCTTCCAGAAAACAGACTCCACCCTAGATCCCCTCTAATAACTTCTACAGCCATCCATTTTGGGGTGCCAAATGCCCTACCCTATTCTGCAGCACCTCTAACTTTTTAAGGTCTTCTCTATTCCATGCCATAACATTCATACCAAACATTATGCTAGGTACCACTACACACTTCCAAAGTCTTCTGACACATTCATACTTATTTGCTCTATATTTGGCCACACTACTTAGTCTTCTCCACCAATGCATGCCTTTTACCACTTTCTCACCTTTTGCTCTTGCACATCCATGTTCACCCAACATATATCCCAGGTACTTACATTCCTTAGTTCTGCCTATCTTAACTTCTCCAATATTCCACTCTCTATCTCTGTCAGTCTCATCACCATTTATAACCATGACTTTACTTCTATCTCCTCTGAATTTCACCTTGAAATCTCTACTGTATCCATCCACAATCTCCAACGTTCTTTACAGTTCCTGCTCTGATTCACTAACCACAACAATGTCATCAGCATACAGCAAACAACTCAGTTTCTCCTCTCCAACTTTCAGTCCAAAACCACTCATTCTCAGGTGGACTGCTAATTTTTCTGTATATAGGCCAAACAGTAAGGAAGACGGTACAATCCTGTCTCATTCCTTTTACACTACTCACCTGTCCCATCACTAAATTTCCCAGCTGGTATACTGCACATGTAGTCTCATACAAACTTTTCACAATGTTCACTATCTTCTCACTAAAACCAATTTTTCCTAGCACGTCTAGCAACCTCCTACGGTCTACTCTATCATACGCATTCTCAATATCCAAAAATGTGAGATACACCTTTTTATTTTCCTGCTCTTTCTTTCAATTATTTCACTTACCACAAACAAATTATCTTCACCATGTCTATTTCTCCTAAAACCATTCTGTTCTTCCCCCACTACTCCTTGTTCTTCTACCACATGTTTCATCTTTTCATTTAGGATTCCACAAAAAATCTTGCTCACTGTTTCAGCCAGAGCAATAGGTTTATAATTTTTTAGTTCTTTCATACTCTTATGTCCACCTTTATGCAATAAAACTACATTACATTCATTTTTCCCATCTGTGACTTCTTCACTCTATGAATAGACATGTACACATAGACTGTTTCATAAATAAAAGGGATCATTCAAAAAATGTATAAAGTAAGAGCTACTAAGTAGTTACGTACTTCTTTTGAGTCTTCTATTCAGTTCTTCGGGAACTATATTTGAATGGAGTCATGAAATAAACATTGTTTTTTGACATAGTTGAGTTATTTACTATCTTTTAAATGATATGCGTGAAAAATAAAATATAACACTGTAAACAGAGAGTCCATGTTCAGCAATGTTTAGTTCTGTAGATGATGGGAAATTCAGGATCGGGCATTGAGGGGCTGGTCATGATTTTGAAGGTGCGTTCAATGTCTGGTTCAAGAAGAGCCACTATGTTGTCTTCCCCAGCCTCCTGAAGCAAATCACAATCAACCTGGAAAAGGAAAAGACAGATTTTGATGAAGTAGTCTCTAAGATAATTCCATCTATTCTTCCTGGACCATCCAGGCTTTCATTTGGAGTCATCAAAAATTTAAATTTGATGGGAAAGTGTCACAAATATTTTTCATTAAAAATTGTCAAAATCTTATGAAACACCTCAGAAATGGTAGAAAGGAAAAAATAAGTAGACAGTTTTGTTGATGAAGATAGGGAATGTGTATAGACATTGTCAGGGCCTTCTACACAGTGAATTAGCCATCAAGGAGTTGCTGGAGGTCTCTCCCAATTCTCCCACCTTTTGCCATCTGGATCTTAGGTGACACTTTTTGAGGCAACTATCAATTATAAAATGTCTTAGACAATTAGTAATGCTTTCCTAGACTGCAAAAATTTAGGGAGATCTCTGGTAACTCCTTAGCACGTTGACTCAGTTTGCCTGATTGGTGTAAAACTTCACTTTGTATGCATAATCACTAGAAGGATCTGAAAAAATTAAAGAACCTAACCTAAGTGGTACACATACATACCACTTCGGAGTCAATGTGTTAATAGCTGAAGAACTCTCTCTAGGAGCAGATGCAGGATTGAAAAATTTAGAATAGTTTGTGAGTTACCAGTACATATACACAAAAATTAACATAATTATATGGTTTAACAAATTAATAAAACATGGGGAAACAAAATATGTTTGTACTCACCAAAGGAACAGCTGCTGAGGCAGGTGAATTATTGCTTGGAAGGGAGAGTTGACTGTGCAGTAGCTGTGCAGTCTCCTCCAGATAAAAATTCTAATTCATAACAGCACTATAATTTTGGTACATACACATCATCACTACCTGCTCCACTTCTCATTGAATTGTTTTTATATTTTAATTCTCTCCTACATTGGGTTCAGAGGACATTGATTTTGCTCTTCAGTTTTTCCATGGTCAAACCTGGAACGGATCTTGGCATTTTCAGTGATGTTATGATGTACAGTTTGTTTTTTATTTTATAGTCTTTTGATTTAAATTGCCATAAGCATGGGTTTTCCTTTTAAGACTCCATTAATACTAAAATATCAGATCTGTGCAACTCGCACTCCATGACGAATGTTGTCATGTTTGTGCTTGTGTCCGTGTTTTCTAACAAGTTGGAAAACACAAATATGGTGCTTGATGAGTGACGGAACACAAGATTCGTCAAACACAAACACTAAAATGGACAAAAAGATTGATAGTGTAGGTGGGGCTTGAGACATGATCCTGGAGATACATTTGCTAGATCAGAGCCACCCAACTCTTCATAGAAAGTGTAATAGGGTGGAAGAGAGATGAGAAAAGAGTAGATAAATCTAGAAATAGTGGGAAACACTTTGGATGCATAAATGTACATAGAGGGAAAGTAGGAATGTTCTATACCTTGTTGAGGAATTTGAGAAAGTAATACTAGATTGTATTGGTGTTGTTGAGACCCAGGTGCACAAAATAGTTTAGTGTACAATTATCATAAATAGCGAATGGTAGGTAAAGGTTGTACCAAGTAGTAGACAAAGCTAGTGGAGTGATGGCTGATTATAAATAATGCTTTGAATTCCAAATTTGAAGAAATTATGTATTGACTGAATCTCAGAGGGATGACATTTTTGCAGAGTTGTATAGAAGTGTCATTTTCGTTGTATATGTGACAACTATAGGATTGGAATGATATGTTGAACTGAGATAGAGAGGAAGTTAGTTAGGCAGTATATCTCAGTGATTGTACAGTGTTGCCTTAAATCCCTGAAAATATTCAAATATCCTTGAAGAAACTTGTTCATCCTCAAGTATTGCCTTCAGTTTAAAGGATGCCACAAGGGTATTCAAAGGTTGGTTTATCTTTTATCATTAGTGCATCCAATTTATTGAGTCAAAGCTGCAGAACTGCTGGAAGATATTCAGCAATAAGCGAATTAAATGAATGTTCTGTAATTCAAGTTGAAAAGACTTGACTGCATCAACATACTTTTAATTAGGATATTTGTAATTTTTGTTAGTAGCATTATTCCACTATACAATAATAGTTTGTTGCTTGGTCTGTCTTTCTATCACACTCTTAAGGATTGAGATAGGAAAAAATTTGGTAGGTTATACATGTATTGTAAGCATTGAATTGTGGATACCAAAGGCATTTCCTTCAATGTGGAAACTTCTTTGTGAAGCCTGTGTTCATGGGCAGACCTATTTTAAAAAAATTCAGTGAAAAACACATGAATTTTCACATGTGGGTCTTTGTGTATAATAGAATAGAACAAGGCAATAGGAACGAGCCGTTTGGCCCATTCTTGGTCCCAATACCTGCACACCAATAGTGAGCAGTACTGTAAATGTTACATTATTTTCATTTTTATTAAATTGATGCCCTGCTATTTGCAAGAGTTTCACAGCAATAGATGTATATGTACAGTGCAAGTCTTTTTAACCAGCACCCATGGGACCTTTGTTGCAGCTGCAGGTAAATAAAAAATGCCGTTATTTCAGGCGATCCCCTAAAAATGCCTTAAAATCTCGTTTAAACCTCCTATTAATACATTACCCAAGAAACCACAAACAATTCACAGACATGGTAGACATAAAAGGAAAACAATATCAATTGCAAGTGCCAGTTAAAAGGAATTTTACTGTATTGAAATGTGATAACAAAATATGTTATGTACGTGAAAATAACCCTGCCTCATCCTATCAAGGAGTAATATTAACTTGCAAATTTTTAAATTATCAGTTTTTTATTGTACCTTACATGTTATGTTCTTATAAAAATATTGTCTGAATTACTAAAGCAATCAAACAAATATTCAAACAGTGTTTTGGTAATTTTTGCTGGCTTTTGGATACATATTAGGTTGTTACAAAAATAATGGCCGATTTTAGAAGCATGCATTTAATCCTTGGTAAATGAACAATAGAGATGTTAAACTTAGTCAAAATATGAACCCTGAGCAGATATGCATCTATGCCATCGAACTACGAGATTTATCCCTTGTTGATTAAAAGTTAATGGCTGTGATGCAACAAAATCTTTGAAGGTCGTTTCCACCTTTTGTTTAGACCTAAAAGTTTTACCATCCAAAAATGTGCTTAAGTGCTTGAATAAATGATAATCAGTAGGTGAAAGATCTGGAGAATATGGAAGATGTGGTAAAGTCTCGTATCCCAGTTCTGTGAGTTTCTAGACGGTCATTCTTGCAACATGTGGTCGCGCGTTATCGTGGAGCAGAATTGGACCACGTCGATTCACTAATGCCGGTGTCTTTTCGCTCAATCGAGCATGCATAACAGCGAGATCATTGCAGTATCTCTCTGCATTAATGGTCTCATTGACTCCCAAAAAAACTGTAGTGAATAACACCTATTGCAGACCACCACCAGACAGTCACCATAATCTTTTCCTGGTGCAACATTGGCTTTGGGAAGTGTTTGGGGGCTCATCACAATCGAGCCATTGACCTGATCGTTTACGGTTATCATAAAGGACCCGCTTTTCGTCACAAGTGACAATTCGGTCAAGAAAAAGATCGTTGGTGTTGTGCAGAGAGAGCATCGAGTACACTTCAAAACGCCTAAGCTTTTGATTCTCATTGAGCTCATGAGGAACCCATTTACCGAGCTTTTTCCCATTTCTAATAATCTTCAAATGGCACAAGACTGTTGCAATGCTGACACCAAGTGTCTGAGACATTTCTCTAACACTTTGACGTGGATTTTGCTCAAAAACCGCATGCAATTGCTCGTTCTCGAGACTACCCAAACGTCCTCTACCTTCTTCATCTTTAAGGCTCTCATCACCACTTCGGAATTTCCCGAACCACCTTTGTACTGTCCGATCTCTTGTGGACTCTTCTCCCCATGCTCGGTTGATATTGGCAGAAGCTTCGGAGGCGTTGTGCCCAAGTTTGATCTCGCAACATAAGTAGGCGAAGGTCATGTTTTGTCATGTTCATCATGGAGGGATTCTATCCTTCAAAATTATGTTCTGTCTGAAAAGAAGTTATAAAATATTAATGAGCACACATTAATTGTTATGCATGCCAAGGTTCATCGAAAATAAACTAAAAAAAATCGTGTTAAAATTACTTTTCAAACCCTAGACCTTCGAGCAGCCATTATTTTTGTAACAACCTAATCTATAGATATAATATATTCAAATTGACCAGTGCTATTTCAAAAATTGTCTGATCACTTCAATAATTGACAGGTTTTTTTTACCTCTAACCAAACATTTGTAAACCCCAGGACCCTTGAAATTTTTTAAACGTATAAGGTCCACCTAACACAAGGTGCCTCCGAAAAATATATGCTCTTTTAGTGATCAATGTTCATTTGTTTTTCTAGTGTTTTTGTGCTAAACACAAGTGTAAAAGGCCTAATCCAAGGAAGTATTTTTGCAATCATTAAGGCTGGTTGCACCTGATGCTAGACCATTAAATATGTAGATATCGGGTATTCAAAACATGAGTACATTTTTTTTTTCAAGACACCCGATAAATATATTGTATTTGGTCACTTCAGTAAAAAGAAAAAATGCTTCTGCAATAAGAAATAATTTCTCTATTTTATTAAAAATATTTCTGAAATTTTAATGTGCAAGAGGTTCGATTTATAATTGTAGAATGTCATTAGTGCCTGCAAATTTATAAACCATAACTGTTCTATCATTTCACCACTTTCTACTTCTTCTCCTTCATTAGTTAGTTTTATTTCCACATCCTTCCTTGTGCCTTTGAAGCTATGGATTGCATATACTCTAGAAATAACTGGTTTATATTATTGATGTATCAAGTCTTGTTTGTTTTCATGCATCTGAATGTGTGTTTTGGTAGCTATCATGTTCCAAAATAGTCGATCTGCCTTCATGATGTATGCTGCCATATTTCTGGATGAAGAATAGGCTGATAGACCATCACACCAGTAGACCAGTGTCTGGTCCAAATAGATTCAGATACTGTAAAGCAAACTCTTGGACTTGCTCTAAAACTAATTGCTACTATATTGGTTGACAGTGAACTGGTTTCTCAGGCCCATTCAGTGTACGTATTGTGTTCCAGGGTGGGAAGCCGCAGCATGAGCGAGGCTGGGTCAGGAGCTGGTAAGGGTGGTGGTTCTGGTGGTGCCATCAGGGATGCTGGTGGATCATTTGGCAAGAAAGAAGCAGCTCAGGAGGAGCAGTACTTCAGGAAGCTGGTGAGTTGTAGTCTCTTTCTAAAGATTATTGTGATAATTTCTTCCTATTCATTGAACTTGTGTTTATCATTGTGTTGCATGTTTAATAGTTTTGGAAATTATCTGAGCAGAAGCACATTCCAGTATAAAATCAGGATGATTTAATATTGCAGTAAGTCGTCGTTATACGGTAATTCTTTATGCGGTAAATCTACAGTCACGGTGACAATTTTCACATCTGTAGGGGGTGCCTTTCGACGTGCTGGAACACATATCCTATTATCACAAAGGCAATTTTTATGTTTGATTAAATCTTACAAAATCAGTATACTAATGACAGACCATGGGGATCTGGGAATCGTTTCTTTTGTTTCATTCATATATTTATTTATTTCTTTTAAGATAATTTTAATGTTTAGAAGATGGGTTTCTATTTTTTCTGCAAATTGTCGTCTGTTTCGCTGTTTCTAATATTCTATTTTCTTGGCTTTACACACTTCCTAAATGTTAGACAGCTCAGTTTACTGGATAGAAATGCATGAAATACTCATAATTTTAAATTATTTGTTAACGAGCAGTTTTAACATAATGATTAAAAATTACTTGGTAAACTCATAGTTTGAAATTATGTACCCACAAAATTTTTAAAATTACAAATATTTTGATCGTCCTGTATGAAATATATGTCCGCGAGTTAGTATTCTTGGATACATAGTTTTGTTGAAATAGTTGTATATCAAAATAAAGTGTCTTTGGTACTGTCTGTGTTAGCGTCTCTCTTCAATACTTAGTTTCTTAAAACTGCCTGCTGCCGCGGATGAAACTTTGCTTGGCCACTCGAGTCAAGGTTACCACGCGTCCTTCAAAATCTTGAAGTATCCAAGAATAAAAATCATTTGTCCTTGAATTTCGAAACTTGGTGCACAGGTCAGGCATCAATTGTAGGCAAGGAAAACTACTCTGTTTGAGTAAATTGTTCCGTTGTCGCATCTAAAAATCATTCCTATCTGCTTTTTTTTCTGGTGTAATACTCTGGATTTGTCGCATTTTTGCAATTATTCAGCGATTGTTCAGTATTTTTTGCGTTTTCAACATATTTGTGCTCCATGCATGTTCCAACAACGAAATATTAGAGAATTCATTGATTTTAAATTTGTCCGATTTCTGTTAAAGATGCAACGGTTCGATTCTGTTTCCCTTCAAGAAATCATTCGATTTTTCGGTCAATGTCTCGGAATGTCGTGAAACTTGGTGCACAGGTCAGGCATCAATTGTAGGTAAAGGAAAAACGACTCTGTTTATGTAAATTGTTCCGTTGTTGCATCTAACAATCATTACCATCTGCTCATTTTTTGGTTTGATGATCTAGATTTTTCGCAATTATTCAGAGATTCTTCAGTATTTGTTTGCGTTTTCGACATATTCGTACACCGTGCATGTTTAAACAAAGAAACAGAATTTGTTCGATTTTTGTAAAAAATGCGTAGGGTATCTATTCCCGTACGAAATTTTTTGGTCAATGTTTCAGAATGTCGTGAGACTTTGTGCACAGTTCAGGCATCAATTGTAGGCAAGGAAAAAAACTCTTCTTTTTTAATTGTTCCGTTGTCGCATATAAAAATAATCATAATCATCTGCTTATTTTCTGGTGTAATGCTGTGGATTAGTGGCAATTATTCAGCGATTCTTCAGTATTTGTTTGCGTTTTCAACATATTCGTGCACTTTGCATGTTTAAATAACGAAACACTAGAGAATTTGTTCGATTTTTGTAAAAAATGCGGAGGGTATCTATCCCCTTATGAAATTTTTCGGTCAATGCCTCAGAATGTCATGAGACTTTGTGCACAGTTCAGGCATCAATTGTAGGCAGAGGAAAAATGACTCTGTTTGTGTAAATTGTTCCGTTGTCGCATCTAAAAGTCATTTCCATCTGCTCATTTTCTGGTGTGATGCTCTGGATTTGTCGCATTTTTTGCACACATTCAGCGATTCTTCACTTTTTTGCGTTTTCAACATATTTGTGCTTCATGCATGCTCAAACAACGAAATATTAGAGAATTCATTGATTTTAAATTTGTCAGTTTTCTGTTAAAGATGCAAGGGTTTGATTCTGGTTCCCTTCAAGAAATCATTCGGTTTTTCGGTCAATGTCTCGGAATGTCGTGAAACTTGGTGCACAGTTCAGGCATCAATTGTAGGCGAAGGAAAAACGACTCTTTGTGTAAATTGTTCCGTTGTCGCATCTAAAAATCATTTCCATGTGATCATTTTCTGGTGTAATGCTCTGGATTTGTCGCAATTATTCAGCGATTCTTCAGTATTTGTTTGCGTTTTCAACATATTCGTGCTCCATGCATTCTTGTACAACGAAATGTTAGAGAATTTGATTTTAAATTTGTTCGATTTTTTTAAAAAATGCAAAGGGTCTCCCCGTACGAAATTTTTAGTTTTTTTTAAATGAGCCCGAGTAACTTAGGGCTAAGAGTGTTAGTTGTGTGGTCCTTATACTTGGGGCGAGTAGATATCAATAGACTGTGATTTGATTTACATTAAATCTCAGAGGAGGAATAACGAGGTGCTCGTGTTGCTAGCCTGCGCCGTTAGTTTGAATGAGACGTTTTTGCACATGTATTTAAAATGTTTTTTGTGCCTTTACAGCAAGCTAAGCAGCTGAAAGACATGAAGGATGGATTGGAAAAAGAAGTGAAGTTCCACGAGGAGCAGATCAAAGCTCACCAGGAAGCCCTTAAAAGGCACAAGGCCCGTCTTGACAAGCTCGACGATTAGGATTACAGTAAATGCAGGTACATACGCCACCTACTTGGTTTTGGGCAACAACTCGTGTGGTTGTGACATCTGCTGATAAGTGGCACTGGAAACAACATACCACGCGCGTGACTATTACAGGTGAGGTACGATTTGACGCGACCTTAATTCGATGCTTTTATTACTTCACGAACTCTGTTTGGTGGTCGTTGGCAGTCTCGTAGACTTTGGGGTTGTCAACAACTTTCGAGATCGATATTAGAGAAATAAGGCGGAGGACTTAGTCGAGGGAAACCATCATTTTCGTTTAAGCGTGAGACGAAATTCATTTTAGCATATGTCGAATAGAAATCGGTTTGGTCCGCTGGTAATTGTGGTTACTATACGTACATTTACAAGTATACCAGTTCTATGTACTAACTGAAATAAGGTAAATGCAATGATACAATGTTGAGGAGATAAAACTAGGTATTGTTCACCTTGATAAATAATGTACTTAGAAATGAAACTCACGTAAATTTTCTCTCCGGACTTTCATTAATGCATGATAAGTAATGTATATACTACAAGGTTCAAGCTTCTAATTTACTATGTTCTATTAAAAATTCATATTACAACTCACGCATATCATCCTTTTTGTGTAAGCTTCTACGTGAGGGAAGTCAAAGCGCTGACCCTATCTATGTCTCCACTTATACTTTCATACCCTGATCCTTTGTACACATAGACTGAAGGCACATTCTTATAATATGAAATCATTCTAAAACTCTCGCCACGTGCGACATATACTGTAGGGTGGAATATACAAGTGCATATCTATGTGTCACGTGAGGTGCAATCACAGAAAATGGACTTGGAACAACGTATGAGTAAGTCGGATGTTCAATTAAAAGTGTACCTATTCACTTTTATAAAACAGTTTTAAATGCAGTGGTAGCAGAAAACTTAAACACGAATTGTTCTGAGAAATGTTAAGTTTTTCATCGTGTGAATAAACAGGCGAGCATCGCTTAACTTCAAATGCAGAAGTGAGGGACGCTTCACGGGCGACAGAAAATATCAACTGGGTATCCATTCTTTTAGGAATGAAAAGTTGGAACAAACTGGGAACAATACATATGAAATTTTTGTCGCTAAGCGTGCGACCTACGATACTGACTCTACTACCTCCTTGTTCTTTCTCAAAAGTACCAGTGTACAAGTAAATCTAACAGGAAAGAGTATCGTAAGTTAATTACTATTTTCATCCTTATTCGAAGTGCTTATGCGATCTTTCAACACAAATAACCAGATGAAATTTGTCGTCTCTCTATGTTCTGTCTCATTTTTAAAGTTATATCAAACTGAACAAAGAATAAACAAGTCTTGTGCAAAAGCTACAGTAATATTGGGTCGAATTTAATTGGCATTGATTATTTACTCCGATATTTCAGGAATATTTAGCACACCAAGTATAGGAACACTTATTTGAGTATTGGGTTTTTCCACGTAAGATAGATGAACTTTCTATGCACTTAAAAGTAGCGTTCCACCGACCTAGAAAATAAAACAGGTACAGAAGCGTCAACTATGTTGGCGAATATAAATTGTAGTTTTTGAGATCAGATGCTTATTGAACAACTAAGAGTTGCATATGAAAGAGTTCCATACTAGCAAATACAACGTAGCAATCGTGATAAGTAAGATTCACAACTACCGCTGAATTGTATAATTAAATAAATAACACACTGTCACTAAGGAGGTTAGTCGAGAAAATTAACCTGTTCAGGGCCTGAATCAAAAGATGTTTTTAATGATAGCTTCATCCCCTACAACCCTCGTACTCGTGCTGTATGAATTTAAAAATCATAGCAATGGCGTTCGCGGTCGGTAACACCCGTTCCATTTTAGTCATGCAGAAATCTTATGATTATAATCATTTAAGTTGCACAAAAAAGTTGGCTTTTAATGGGTTCAATGGCGACATTAGTAATGTCTGTATTCAAGAATTCAAATATAATACCTAGAAAACAAAACTCTACAACTGAGCTTCCATTAAGACTTATGGTCTTTATTCAGCCAACAAATAGGAATTCAGAGTGCTTATCTAACATGCCCAGGTGAGAATAGCAGCAAGCCTTTCAGTGAATGCAGTAACCTTGTTAATGGAGGTAAGTAACATCACAGTCATTTCCTCGGATTTAGCAATGTCATCCACAAGTCATTTGTTAAAATTGATACCATTCGAGTTATAAGTATACACCATTAATAGATGGCCCCCGATATTGTTCATTCTCGACTTCTAGAACTCTGTAAGTTCTTCAATGGAATCACAGCTCAAAGAACGATTAGAAGCCAATTTCGTACTGATATCTCCATTATTTAAACTTTGATATTCGTTTTCAATTTTCGATTTCGATTCAACAAAATGTTCTTCACAATTCCGCATCATATTAGAATCGTTTACCTCATTCTTAGATCCTAAATGTAGGTCATTTTTTTCACTAAATGAACTGTGATTTCTCCCATTGCTTACCGATTCTAAAGCAGAGTTCTTTCCTTGTGGCTTCGACGTTGTGTTTCCGTCTTCTTCATTTGATGACATTTCTTTGGATGCTAAGTCACAGTTGGGAAGTTTGCATGGCGTGCTACTCACGTCAGACGATGAAACAACACTCGCAGGATTGCGGTCTGGAGAACAACTCGAGATGCTGTCTGCCATCTTTTGCTCGTCATTGCCTTCTTTCCTGTTAGTGAAGGCCGTTAGCGCCAAGTTGCGCAGATGAGAAGCTGTAGCTGCGCCCGACTGCTGCACCAACCCAGCAAACAAGGAGTTCTTATCTTTCAGTAGCACGTGAGGTGCATCGAATTCCTGAAAGAGAATGTCCGTCACAAAGTTAGACAATCAGAAGCTTGTCAAATTTGAGCAATCGTAACTTCTGAAATCTGGCATGTTAAAAACAAACAAAACCAGAAGATTTCAAATGCGAAGGGTTGTACTAGTCAAAATCGACAACTGGTTTCATGTCTACAGATTAATCGGAAACTATCCAGAGATAATTCACTCTACTTAGCTTTCAACTTTATATGGATAACTATGGGTCACGTCTTTAAACAAGGTGACGCCCGAAAAAAATGAAAAATTAGATTGCTCCACTGCCTGCTTGATTTTTTATTGGCTACGCTCGACATGACTAACTTTGAGGCGGCCAGCGCTGAGCACCATGACTCTGCTGCTGTCCATGATAGTGTGCAGTCGGTGGGCCACAGTAAGTACGGTGCAGTGGTTGAATTTCTGGCGAATAGTTTGTTGGATCAGCTCGTCCGTCCTGTCAGAATACAAACAATAAGAAAATCAGTGAGATCGGTCGCACCTGCTGAGGCGAGTATACTTGTAGAAAAGCTGGCATACCGAATGTCGTCCTATAATCTGTATGTTTGTGTAGAACTGGAGAGGTGATTAAAATGGAATCAAACACGTAGCATTGAGGAAGAATATGAGATAGAATAACAAGAAGTCACTCACGCATACGACTTGAGCGATATCGATGTCATTAACTAGGCAAGTCTATAACAACTAGCATATTTTCAATATCCAACCGTCTCGCTGTACATATCAGCGTTTCAATTTCACCACTGATGTCACTTGAGACGATATAATAGTGGGAAAATTCACATCAAAGTCGCTATATCGAGAAACAAAGATTTAGTATCCTATTCGCTTGTTCAGAGGGTTGCATGTTCATTATAAGCCAGCCTATTACGAGGTTTAACGATAGAAGAGAACTGAACCAATGTTTTTGAGAAACAAAACCCATAACTGACAATCGACATCACAGTTGTCGATCTGGCGATGGTTAGCTATCTATCGATTGAGCCGTACGTCTATACAGAGCTTGAAATTTATCTCAATTTATTCGTAATATATCCCTTTCGAAGTTTTGTGAGATTACCCCCATGTTTTCGCTGTGGGTGGACAGACCATCAAATACAATGATCAGTGTTCATAGAAAATGTCTTGTAGTATTAAAAAATAAACCACAAAAGTCATCACTACTCTAATTGTTTCATGACTGTATATTTTTTCAATTCAGATACTATTGCAAAAAAAATGGGTGAACATACTGTACATGTACAAGGAAACTGCCTGAAAAAAGGCAGGAATAACGTTTGAGGGCAAAAGTTACTCAATTCTTTTAAAAATCAATAGAACAAAACCTAATTAAGCCCAAAAAGTGTGTCGATACCAAACGATAGAAGAAATTTTTCATGAGATGGGACTTCATCACAACATTTAATCAATGAACAAGTTGTTTCCAACATTGCATCATTGTAATGATTTCAAGATTCAGAGAATCAGGGTCTACAGCTCTCGGGCACCCCGCGATTAGCACGAAATGTTTTTGTAATTCAGCGTTCATGTTGAACACTGATTGAGATTTGTTAATTAAATATTTTTCTTAAGTCCCTCTGCAAAACAACTAAAGATTCATTAAGTTTGATATAATTTTCTACTATTTTTTGCTTGCTGTTCCATGCCGTATTTCACAATTTTTCGGTCACTCGATGATAGTACTGCTTTTAGGCACCAAGTATCGTTTGCATCAGTACGCTAGATACTTCATAAGACTTAAGACCTCCTCTTCTATTTGATATATTATACAACGTACATTTTAGGCTTTATTATGTTTTTTTATTAATTTTTAAAACAATAACTGACTTTAGCTCCGTCTGACACCTACACTATGAACAGAATTTCAAGGAACATTTTTAATTCTATGAGAAGATTGATGGGTACTTGGGAGAAAATATATGAAAGTTACCATACCTGCTTTACCCAGTTATTTTAAATTTCAAGAACAGATATATACTTGCTTAAGTAGAGAAATTTGTAACCACAACCATTTCTAACGACGAATCTGTAAAAGAGACTTTCCTCCGCTCCTTGATCAGATGAAACAGTTACTTCTTTTCAGAGTAAATTCGTCACAAAGTCTTACTTCAAATCTAGCCATTAACCACAATTTCATCAGATTACCGGATGGACACTACTGCAATAATAATTTCAGAATGAGACTATTTCACGCCCACATTCAACTATTTATCACATTGTCTCACTTCGGGTCGACGTTCGCTGTAGCTTCGTCCATGAGAAGGATGGGATTGTCCGAGAGGATGGCCCTAGCAAGACACAGGAGCTGGCGCTGCCCTACACTGAGGTTACTGCCTCCTTCAGACACCACGTGCTCCAGTCCCCCAGCGCTCTCCTGAACCGCCCTTTTCAGCTGTACCTGTAGGCCAAGCACATGTTTGTAATATCAATCGTGTTTAAAGTTTTCATGACAAAGAGGCAGCGATTCAAGTTGTTTGAAATGAGTAATAAAAGGATACAAGTAAGAAACGTACATTGAAATAGTGTTACTAGATGGCATTCATGAAATTTGAAAAATTAAAAAGAATTCAATATTTATACTCCTCAAACTTTTTTATACTTTTCCAAAAGCATCGTAGTAAATCTTATGAAAAAATCTCCTTCACGTACACTCAAAATGCTTCGATAAAGGTTGCAAATCTTTTCAATGACGATTGATAATTTATTCAAGGTTTAAAGAATTTAAAAGCTTCCGGCCGGGAAATGTATTTCTAAGCGATAACGTAATGCGTAAAAGCGTATGCAAAATCGTCAGATATTTCCCTAATTGATCATGCTCGACTATCAAGTATCGGTAATATTTCAAGACATGCTGTAGTGCCCTCCCATTTTTTTCTACGAGTTCTTTACAAGGAATGCTACTGGGTTCATTCCAGTTAGCCTAGTTGCAAATTTCGTTTTGCAAGAGCAAAAACAAAGAAGAGCCGCTTGAACTATGTGCATATGCACAGGCTCAAGTGACTCGGAATTTTGGTTAAAGCAGTGAAAGGTGCCGTTTATAAATTGAGTCTGCAATTCATTAATGACACAGCACTACAAAAAGGCCGCATTTCGTGAAGCAGTTACTGAATTTAGTCAAGTATGAAATAAGAAGGAATCGGTAGTTGTTGCGAGTCAGAGGGAACAAGAGTGATTTGAGTACGAATCAAGCAGCCTTCACTCACCTCCTCAAGTGAGCCCCACAGCTTCTCGTCCGAGTGCTCCGCAAACGGATCCAAGTTCTTGCGGAACGTGTCATTGAAGAGCGTGGGGTCCTAGGTAACAATTAGAGGGAAATATGACACCCATTTGCATCGAACTAATAGAAATATTTAAAATTTTGTTAACGGTAGTAAAAAATCGTACTTTTTGTATGTTTTTGAAATAAGAAGAACAAGCTTATTAGAAAAATGTCAGTATAAGTAGAACATTCAATTATTTCTACCTGCAGATCAGTTGATTTATGCGTCAAAATGATTTTATGCAATTTCAGCAGCTACCGATTGGCGTAAATTGGAGGAGAGCAAGAGTTCTCACTTGTCTTGAGGTGTGAAAGAGAACATGAATTATGTACGTTATGTAGATTTAAACTATTATTAAAGATGTTTGTATTTAGGCGGTTTTCATTTGATTTTACAATTGTAAAGTAATAGGTCTAAAATTTACAAGTCTATAAAATTTTGTGATACACACGACAAGAGCTTAACAGTTCGCATAATTTGCTGAAATCCGCTAAACGAAGCCATCTTTTCCTATAATAGTACACAAATGAAAATTTTATTAACTAATATGTGAGACAGCTAGGGACAGTACAATTTAGAATCGGAAATTCGACTAAAGTGAAAAAAGTAAACTTGAGGCAACCGAAATGTTCGTGCGAGATGAGAAGAGCAAGAATATTGGCCATGTATGCATGGAATCTTAAAAACTTCAAATTCTCCATCATTCACTAGAACAAAAAAAAAGGCATGAGTGTGTCTGGCAGTTTTTAGTGTTCTGCTGCGTCACTATGACAATAACGAGAAGGAGAAGACATGAAAAAATGATTTTTGTTTTGAATGAATCTCTACATTTTTTCTAAAAAAATTAGAAAAAACACCCCGATTTAAACACAGAAATATCCAAGTAGACACCATACACGAACTTGCGGAATGATGGAGATGTTTTTACGGAGGGTATGCAGGCCGAGCGTGCCGACATTAGCGCCGTCGATGATGATTTTGCCCATCGGTTCAGTTAGACGGAACAGGCACGAGATCAACGAAGACTTTCCAGCGCCTGTGCGGCCCACGATGCCGATCTAGGGACGGAGAGCACGCAACAGAGATGAGACTTTTGTGTTGTGAAGTGTGATTTTTTTGGAAGTCTGATCGATAGTTCAATAGCACTTTATTGCCTTAGCTGCCTCAACAATGTTAACTGAAACAGTGTGTCGAGAAAAGAATAGTAAGCACCAGAGATGGAATAGAATTTTTAATTTCGAGACGAGATGTGAAACCTCTGAAGTTCCGGTGTACTATAACGATTTGGATCCATCGATGTTTTGGTCTAGAAAATTCTAACCAAATTGAATTTTTATGTGTCATTTTGTACTTCCTTTCTGTCAAACGTAACTCTATTTTATTAAATTTTATATTTATCGCAATGATAATTTAAATGACGATTGTCATCGCATCACGCTGAGCAGCTGGCCAACATATTAGAAATAGGAACCTCGCGTCACAATCTTATTTACAACCTTAATTTTGGTATTTTTGCTTTACCGTTGAAAAAAAGTTACAACAGAAGTTAAATGTGATGTGTTCGGCATAAACGAATCTGCTTTTTTATTCACCTCTATTCTTAAGAGATCTTCACACTTAGTGCACAGGTACTGACATAAGAATAGTTCCACCAGCAGATTTCAGTGAAGGTTATTTTACAAACCAATACGTTGTAAAACTTAGTTTTCTACATCTTTGTTGGAGCAAACAGTTTTATTCGTTTTGCTTGATAAGAATAGTACAGCAGATAGAGCCGAATAAAATAAAAACAGCGTGAAAGAGGGGCAAGGCGTGGAGTAACTGTAGTCACCTTCTCCCCTGAGGCCAAGGAAAAGTTGAGGGCCTTCAACACGGGCGGTTTGGTGTCATCGTACTGTAGACTCACGTCAATGAACTGTACGCAGCCAGAACGGGGCCAATTCGGGGGAAGCTTTTTATCTGAAGAAAAATAAGTTTCTAATGAAATACTCATTTAACAAAGTATTCATGAGAAAGTGCACACTGACTAAATAAACAGACAGCAATACATTCGCTCTTGCATATTTATACCGTTTGCGTAACAACAAAATTAGATATGAAATGAATTTTCCCCTTGAAATGTCGAGTGAGAAATAGAACCATGCTTGGGTGTTCATTGTGATATGAAGGAAATATCAGACAGTACTCTTTGCAGATAATACAATATTCTGCATAGATTATTTCACCACGTTATCGCGGTATTGATTAGCTTTAAATAACCCTTATAGCTTCGAATTCACAATCACACGTAACATTTGTAACCCCACTGAGGCGCAAAGAACTTGTAGCGGAATAAAAATAGGAGTTGTACCATTTCAATAACCCTTTCTTCTAATATTACAAGTCCCAAAGTTATTGCTGTTGCCGTTCCCTAGCCCTCGTCAGCTCAGGCAGTCAGCATCGCGCAAGAAGCACAACACCGTCACGAGGTCCTCCCAAAGTTGTGTTATGGTGTGTATGTTGTGCTGTTGCCTCTGCACGGCCAGATCCCGGCAGTACAGCAACACGTGCTTGGTGTCATGTGGGGAAACTTAACAGAGGGGACATATGTTCGGGATTCAGTCTGTGTTTGTATGACTGGATGGATGGGTGGTGTCCGCATCTAAGTCTGGAAAGGCAGACTCTCTATTCTGTTCAGTGTTTTTCAGTCTGGTTTATTGAAGGAGGAGGGTGTCCTAGAATGGTGTTTGGTTCGAGTTGTTGGAGTGCTCTGTGTGTGACTGTCCCAAAGTAGTAATGCACAATGACTTTACATAACATTTTCCCAGTTGGTTTTTCACCAACTTCAAAAAAGTCCTGTCTACAGAAGAAAATATTTCGATTTAGCGCATCCAGAAACTAAAATTCTAAGAGTCACGTTCCTAGACATTACGACCCTCTGGTGTACGGTAACCAAAAAAGAAACCCTTCATTACTAAATGTAGAGTCAATGTCCAATTTTAATGTCGATCAGCACCGATATCATAACTAAAAGTCAAAATCCCGAAGTAAACCTCGTCAGACTTTGGTTAACAGACAACGCCACTGAGGAACGAAAGCTAGCAACTCGTTCATGTGACGCTACAGTGAAACTGAACCGCAGCGGCTACTAGTGTTACTGCTACTGCTCTACAAATTATTTGTATATTCATGGCAATTTGTCAATGACACTCAGTATATGTCCCTGCAGTAAAATACTTTTCAAATCAACATGATATTACGTGAACTTCAACAAATTAACCTTTGCTGGTTTTCAGGAATGTTCGAAGTTCCGTTAGTAAACTTCCAGTAAACCAGTCTTTTCCTGTTTGAAATTATCCACTTTAAATAGTAAAATACACAGTAAGCTCTGATCTGCTTTTTAACTTCCCTAATTCTGCGTGTACACCCACACCACGTGGCCTTCTATCTCCACCTACCTTCGTCTGTGGTTAGGGGCGCCTCAGGCTTCAACTTGCTGAACTCAATCACCCGCTCTACGGAAGTCATCTGGTTCTCCACCTCCGCAGACTGCCGTACTCCCCACTGAAACATGCCGGATAGGCCCATCGCCGAAGATATAGCCAGGCCCACGTCGCCACTCAGAGAATCTGCAAAAAATATTACAGATGATGAATCTTTTATTGCATTCAAAAGAAACTAGTCCCAGAAGTAGACTATTCACTGTGAAGAATGTACTTTTTGAACAATTATTGGCTGGCAAATATCAGTGTTTAGCGTACAGTTTTTCACGAAATACGCTTCAATTGTAATAGAAACAAGAGCACGTTTCAAACAATGACTCGCACACTTAATTTTCACCAAACGGAAAAAACGAAAATTGTTATTAACGCTAAGACAATCGACTGGACAAAAATTGAGAAAGAGAGAAGAAACATGAAAATTGATAGCCCTAATTATATTCAGCTCGTAGGTACAATTACTCACGTAAAAAATTGAAAATACATAAACTGATCCAGGTCTCGCTGTATGTTGAACTGTACCTTCAGTTCATACTAGAAGGGTAATTGACACCCATTATCGAATGAATAACTACTCTACGTAGGTTATAAAATTGGAAAGCTGCATTATAGGTCTTGATAATGACGACAATAAAATGATTTAATTTTGAAATTTATTTGAAATAACTATTTTATGAAATCGAACAACTACGAAAATAAAAAATCAAATTTAGAATGTATAATATCTTCAAAATATAAACGTACCATCCCGAGTTTCTCGACTTAAGATAGAATAACTAGAACTAACCTAGTTTCTGATCAGCAATACCCAGGGCGAAATTTCTAACAGCAATTGAGGCGTTACGCGGATAAAGGTTAACTCGAGTCATCTCGGCAAAATCAAGTTGTGCACACCTAAAAGTTCGATAATGAATAAACTTTTATGCCGCACTGGTTTGTAGTCGGGTTTTGTTATAATGGATTCACTACTTTACTCTTAAACGCATTTCAAAGGGACAAAATTGTTCTTAAAAAAATTGAGGCACCTCAACATAAAATAAATTTGGCCACGTATGGGAACTAGTGTTTTTGATATTGACTTTGAAAAAATAATTAGGTGTAATGTAGATAAAAAGCAAAAAAAACTAACCGTACCAAGAACCACATTTCAAAAGCATACTCAAGGTGGGGACGAACTTAAATTATTTTATTTTGAATGGAATCTGTACGTACACGTATTTCTCGTATTTATAAAAGGACGCAGAGCTATACTCGGGCTTCAGAATGCAGACAGCAACGAGCGATTTTCTAGGTCTGAATGGGAGAGATTGTGTACAGGAGGTGATTATCAGCCTCTGCTATCATGTTCTCTTCAATAGACTGAACAAAGAATAAATTGATTAAATACATGTATTGCGTATCGGCAACCACAGTTTGATCTACGTTCGGAACCAAATTAGACGAGAACAATTTAAGTAAGAATGTAAACATCCGTAAAGGTATACGTACAAATATTCTTGAAGTGAAACTTACCGTTGTTGCCAAGGAAACTGTAGGTGACAGTGGCGATGTAGAGGGATGACAGGCAGTCCAAGTAGATACCGAACCAGCGCGTGGTGCAGATGAACAGGAACCAGGCTGACGAGTGCACGTCCTGTGGACATAGAAATTCCGTAACTGATGAGATGAGAAATGTTGGCCAGGCAATAGATGTGTTGGGCACGAACATGGTGTGCTAAGTGTGATGTGTATTACGTACACGTGAGAATATAAAAAACAGCGCTGGGAACGTTAGCCCTGTACATGAGATCACCACTAGGATAAAAATGATCAATGCCTGCCTCCACGCACCTGGATATCATCGAAGTCCTGCACGAATGATTGCTGGGCGCGAAAGGCACGAATAGTAGTCAGCCCGTTCAGGGAGGTGCTCAGGTGAGAGAACACAGGACTCCGGGCTGTAAACAAACATTTAGAGTTAGCGTAGCCCGGAAAATATCTATTCACTACATGAGCCGATATCATATCGATTTGTTTAACAAATACTACATTTTATAAGGATAGCAAGACTTCCAGTGCTGCGGCTCATGTTCGTCTATGAAAACAACTAGTGAACCTACAGTTTATACGCAGAATTATTATCAAATAGAAAATCATCTTCTACCACGATCAATGAAACGATAGAACAACGCTGTAGGGAAAAAATGTGAATACTTAATGTTACGGTTTTCATTATGACGAGAAAAATGAAACAGGAGTGCAAATACCTTTACATTTTTACACACAGAAAGGCAACAAATTCAGAACACTCTCCAATCCCTACTCTGTGTTATGTACATACCACACAGAATAAGTATGTTGAATGCATCTATATTATTACGGTGCCATGAAATGCACTGAAGGGTCTATACCTCCGTTTACATTCAACTTCAAAATTAAATCACTCGCACATGAATATGCTTTATTACTGATAATACACTTATTACATTCAAGCTTTATTCTTTAGCATTTTTCCTGAATTTATCATAGCTTGACAAGCAAGTAAACCAAACAAGCGAACAGCATACGAACTGAATAATTAATAAAGAAATACGTTTATAAATATACCGACGCTGACCGATCTCAACGCTAGATTTTGACATAAAACCATAAAACGCCGAAATAAATTCGATCATTATGAACAATTTCAGGACTGACGGTGGGGAAACAAGAACTTACTGATGCTCTCCAGTCGTTTGATGTCCCTAGCTGAACTGAGGTAGAACCGACGTAGGCAGATGAAGATGCCAGCTAGTATCACTGTCGGAATTAGCAGGTACGGGTTTACCGATGAGATGACCACGATGATACCAAAAATGTTCAGCGTGATCTGTAATCATAGAGCGATTTAAAAAGAACAAGGGTTTAACAAACGGACGAAAACTCCGCAACTAACTATATTTCAACGAAATTAATTTTGCCGTTGCGAATCTTTTCAAGACATTCGGCGAAAATTAACACGGAGGTGAATTATTATTATTATTATTATTATTAGTCATTAATATGTATTTATATACTTCAAGTGGACTCAGATCACCTAAACCAAAAACAGCGCTTCAATGAATGAAAATCACCACATAACGCAGAAATGAAAAGAAGGCGACAAAGCAACAAAAGTGACTGTTCTTGAAAAGAAGTTCGCAGAAATAGCAAGTCTGGTTTTTATGTCTGCCACATGAAGCTTGAGAGTACACAATGCTCCCCATGAGTGCTAACCAAAGAGACACTACCAGCGTATCTTCTGGTTGGATATTTTGATGATCTTTCTACCTTCCCCAGTTGACGTATGATTGAAGCCTCACCATCAAAATTTATGAGTCCTTCCTCTCTAGCATGAGACTTAAGTTGTTAGCTCAATATCATTATTCAGATATAAATGTACAGAGTACTGCAGTTACCTGGCTACTAGAGTAATAAACAGGGAAATAGAAGAATATACCAGCTATCTCGATCACAAATGAAAAGCATAAAAATTATGCTTTTTTATGAACAAAACTTTAAAGTCTATCCCTGAGGTTAGCTTTAAAAAGAAGGATCGATTATAGATCACAATTAAAAGGCAACAGGCGATAACAAAAGTGCAATACACTCGATTCAAAAGAAATCAACTAATGGAAAAGTGAAAATAAAAAACCTTAAATGAGAATGATGACAGCAAGACCAACTACGTAGGACACAATTCTATGCAATTCAGACAAAATATTTCAATATTATTAACGTGCACAAGCCCAAAAGTTTCATACAAAATGTACGTACATAGAGAGCAGTAAAAGTAGAACCTGCATTAAATAACAAGCAAGACACAAAAACGAACGCATCTCAAGCCAACTTAAGCGAGTTTGCAGTACACACATGTTCTAAAAAGCGGTTTGATAAATGTTTGTCTATGCGAAGCACAAAAATCAATGTCAAAGAACAAGAACTACAAAAAACATACAGAGAAACAGATGAAAAAGCCGAGCATATTAAGAACAAGCACTAATTAGAAGAAGGGTAATGTTAGTACAAAACACTATCTACAAATTCAGTCACTATTGGCCACACTTAAGCTAAAGGAATTACAAATGTTAGAAAAAAGCTTCCATGGAAATAGCACAATGCTGAGTCGAGGAGGATCTAGATGCCGTGAAAGAGTTCAATGAACAAAGGAAATGTTGGTCGGCTCACAGCTATGAAATCAAAGAAGGTGGACGGCAGCAGCTCGTCGACCTGCCCCAGATCTTTGGAGAAGCGGTTCAGGATCTGTCCTGTAAAGGAGGAGCGAGCTTGGCACCATTTATAGAGCATTATGTGTAGTTCCAGAGTGTGACGTACCAAGAATTAAGGATTATAGACTTTAGTCCATATATACAAGAACTCGCATATAAACTAGAAGCTCTGGTTCAGTTAACTCAGAACCAGTAAATTACATTACCTAGAATCTGAGTGTATAATCACACACCAGGACACTGCCAGAAAACATTTTTTCTAACAGCAACATTAGCCTTCATATACTTATCCTTTTGTTTTGAACACTTCGACAACTGTAATTTAACTCCCATAGGAGAAGAAATTTGCAATGAACATTAATGAAGTGTTTTGAAAGATTTCTCTTGGATAAAACGCAACCATGTTGTAAAACCATAAGTTTGGAAAAGATCCGATTATGCAGAAAGGAAACAGTAACTTAGGTCTGCGGTAACAAATTTTCTATAAACCAAGACTACCGGACCCTTAACCGGCTTCCTTAAATAAAGGTTCTCAGTTGCAATCCTTCAGATTGCATATCTCTACTTCAAACCTGTAATATGAATATAACATACTCCCCTGGTTTTCCTCATTTTATAAATAACACTCGCTTACTCCCTCAAAGTCATGCATTTTGTCCCTGAATGAGAAGGCTTTCATCAAAAAATTTAGGCGACTGGGCTAACAACTCAAGCTGGTTTTCCTTCCTTGAGTCTCCCTTTGTGTTCCTCCCATAAAGTCCGTCGCGGTTGGCTATCTGGAGAGCTATGGAATCCGATACGGGCGATAATTAAATATTTTCGGAGTCATTCGGTGCACTGAAGTCGACAGGAAACTTTTGTATTCGAGAACCAGGTAAAGCCACAGTTCGGTGAACAGTTTAACAAGCACAGTTCCATGACTGTAATCAAAAGAATCATAATCGTAATAAATTTTAAACGAGCAAATACAATATTTCAGAAAATAGACACTTTCTGAGACTGGCAAGAGTTATATCAAACTTCATATCGAAATTGTAGATTTAGAAGATATTTTTCATATTTCTCATTGATAGTTGAAAGTTCTACTCGCATGTCTGGTATGTTAGAATAAAAATGTCACAAACACGCAGTGTCCAAGCAATATCGTGTTGCTTAATATGTTGATTAGTCTGCTCAGCTATCAGCGTTGATACACAAACGGCACCTTGGAAAGTATCTCTTAATTATCTCTTAACATGGTTATGAACTATTTAAAACACAAAAGTCTCCAGTATGTCACGCCGGTAAGGTAACAGATAATATTATATGTACACAAAAGTACACAAAAACAAACACACTCATGTGCAGGGTGCAACATAAAAGAGCATGTTCTACACTCTTGAACAAAAAAATCAGAAAGGTAAAGAACACACCTACGGTGCAGCAACAATTGGGACACTGAGGAGAGCGTTAGTCATGTCAACGTTTGGTATAAGCTCCGTGCAGACAATAAATGTACGAATAATAAATTAACTAAACCGTAATAGGAAACGTGCTACCCACTCATACATATAAAACAGACCCAACATTCATGCGCCTGGAAAGAAAGAAAAAAGCATGAGTAGATGCTTGGAAATTCAGAATATCACTCGGGTTTGAGGCATCTCATTTATTCTCACTTCAAAGAAATCCCAAAAACAAGACGGCAAGAGATCGTCTATTTGGCCGAGGTCCTTGGTAAATCTGTTCAACACTTGACCTGGAAAAAAATTGATAGGGCTGGTATCAGCATTCTGGACATACCCAAGTATTAATGAACAATGCAAAGTGGAACAAGGAAAATGTTATTGGAATGCTTTATCTAAGCTGGATATTTTAATGCAATAATTTTCGCGTTTAACCCAATTACTGCTCGAAGCTGCAGCACTGGCTTGTATAAAACACAAGAGCTATAGAAACCAACAGAATCAATGTTTACCATTAACTTTACTGGTTATAAAAAAGCGTTAGATAGCACCATTTATCGTATGCGTAATGTATATTTGGAAAAAAATTGAAATTTTGTTCGCTCATCACAGAAGTCTACCGAACGTAACTCGCTCATATTACAGAGCAGACAAAAATAGTTGCAATCTGCACAGGCAAAAGCGAGCACATAATGACTTGCATGAACTGAATACATCGAGACGAGACGATTATCATGCGTACTGTAAATTATTGCAAGAGCATTGAGATGCTTCTTCTGAACATGACGCACTGCAACATCTCATTGATACACTCTGGAATAAAACCAAACAGTACAAGACCTGGGAACCCGACGAAAATTATAGATTTTCGGACGTAAGAAATGAAATGCAGCTCCAGATCATATCCGTAACTTTTTCGTAATATCTTTCTCCTTTTTCAAAATGGTTTTTATTCGTGCTAGTACGACAAAAATAATAAAAGGGTTCGTACACTCGAGGTCGACAAACTCAAAGAAGCTTGACAGTTTAAAAGCTCGAAACTTTCGTTATTCAAAAGTAAATATCGGTAGGTCGACTGACAAATAGTTCGTTCAGTTTGAGAATTTTCGTCCATTAAAACTCACTAGGCAAAGTTGTCCTAACATTTACAAACAACAATTTAACTTGTTAAGGGTCACCGCTCACTCGACAATAATGTGACAGTAATAACAACGCTAATTGAACTAATAAACATTATAACATATGATATTAACACTGCTGTGGTACCGTCGCCCATCTACATCATATGGTGTAAGTGGCGGGTAGAATGCAACTCGTACAAACATCATACGATGCAAATAACGCTTAACAGGGTAAAACCACACTCGTTCATGAACGAAGCTGTAATAGTCAAGATTAATGTCTACGTACCCTGCCATACCACTTCAGCGCTCCGAACCATCCAGATTTCGGGCAAGTGCTATTGGGTTAGATGACTGTGCGTAATGAAATGGTAACGAGAATGTCAGCTAATGAACTAAAATGTTTAATTTATCACATTTTGAAGAACGGTTATCTCTGAGCTGGAATTTTTACATCAATTTTTGATGAGAACGAAACCTCTTACGAGACTTCTCAATGTGTATTATAATCTATGTTTGTAATTGACTAACACAACTGCCTCGTGAAAATGCGGATGAACTAGGTACCTGGAAGTCGATGCAGCTACAACGTCATCAAATTAACGTACTTAGTGGCTATCTCTAGTAAAAATGATTTTTCTAATGGAGTAAAATGTACATAAACGATGAGTTTAATTTTCTGCAAAAACCCACAATAGGTTCTCAAAGACAGTACTGCCGTACAGTAGGTCACTATCGTCACCTCGTTAAATGTATATGTGCACCTACTGTAAGTGTGCCATCTATAAAAATATCAAGAATTGAATTCGCCCATTGTCTAAGGCAGTGATTCCCAAATTGGGGGCTACCGCCCCCTGGAGGGCGGTGAAGCGGTCAAGGGAGGCGGTGAAGCCCATCTTGGAAAGTTTTTTACATTTAGCAAATTCATCTTTTCGATAATTTGCTATAAAATTTTAATATAATTAACCACTAGGGCGGTGGCAAGATCTCGAGGGGGGCGGTAGATGAAAAAGTTTGGGAACCACTTGTCTAAGGGGACAAATACCCCAATGTATTCTCACTATGAAAGGAGGAAGAAAATAATCCTCAGAAGCTTGAAGAATGATCAATTGAAGGGTGGACAGCACTAGTGGACTACTTGCATTTTTTCCCGTGGTAAATATAATATATTTTCCACGGGAAAAAATGCAAGTAGTCCACTCCCGTGCTGTCGCTAACACAGCGCTGACAGAGGCGATTACGATCCAGTAGTTTACTATATGAAGGGTCTACCCTTCAGCACTAGTGCTGTCCACCCTTCAATTCCACTATGTTGAAAAGTAATCTCAAATAAAGAATGCTAGGCTAACGAATTCTCCTATTGATAAACAAAACTAATTTTTCCAAATTTGTTCACCCTAGTCATAATGAACTGATGCAACCTTTCACAAGTAACAATTTAGTAAGTAAATGTCCAAAGATAACAATGAAAAGAAAATGTATTATGCACAGGTACAAATAATAAAAGCTATATATATGACAAGAATCGATATTACCGAATGTATTATTTAGTGAATAACGAACGTCTAGACATTGGTTGCAACAATTCTTGTAATGCACTTAGCCCTCTAATCCACCGTGCTTGCCAAAGCTTTCAGCAATGTACAATACTAGATCTATACATTGAATTAAGTCCAATGAATATTCAACCACGTTGTAGCTTACTCTGTTATTTCAACACAAGTCTCCAATATATTGAAAACCTAAAAGGAACGCTCCAAGTACACTGTTTTACTGAACATTATTTAAATCGACCACTATCGAAGGACAACCAAAACGTGTTTCATTCTAGGAACAGCATTTTCATCTCTAATGTACAGTAAATTGTTTTATTGCAGTCAGAGTACCATTTCCTACCCAAATTTTTTTTACTCAATTGTAAGCAAGCTCGTGCATTTTACCTGCTGGAAGTTCTACTTGTATATACCATTTGTTTGATGTTTGTCTCTTATGGTGGCAAACATAATATAAATAACATATTGAGATGGAAACAAGAGCCGTCTCACCGATGGGGTGGGTGTCGAAATACTGGATGGGCACTCTGATGACGGCAGCGAACATTTTGTTGTGGAGGCGACGGCTGGAGCGCATGCACATTACGAAGAACAGAACTGTGCGGCACATCGAGAGCACGAACAAGCTCCCCACCAAAGCTGCACACAGACACCAACTCAAACACAGGCTTCCAATGCCAGATAAAAAATATGTCCAGCAAGTATCAAAAAGACATTGAAAACGATAAGATGATTATAGAGAAGGATATATTATAGGAAGTGATAAATTGTAAAGTAAATTGTAAAAAATAGGGAAATCAAAAACTGAAGCAATTAGATTATTTCAGCTCGTCATTCTACAGCTATAGAGCTTCAGTTAGAAACAACAACACTATTTTCAAACTTGTCAGTACAGAAAGAAAAAATGACTTTGAAACTCTATTATATACATATTTAGTTATCTTTACCATCACTACATAAGTACGAGTGCCAGCACAATATTACAACGGATCTATGAACACATTTAAAAATCATCTCTAGAAACACTGGATAAGAAATTCCCTAATTCTATGAGTACTGATTCTACAACCTCCCTAACTCCTGGTGCCTGTGTATGATTGCGGTGCCTGTGTACGACTGAATAGCCTGTGCATGATTAACGTGCGTGTACGTGACTAAAATGTTTGTGCATGATTGAGGTGCATATGCGTCATTGATGCCTTTACTTTACATACACAGCATGGGACTTGGGTAGCAACCCAAGAATAGACCAAATGACACGTTGTAGTCGAGTGGTATGCGGCCCGTGTTCTGTATCGGGTCTCTGCTTGTGCAGAAAGACTGCGTGCGGGTTCGAAACCCGGCAATGAATACGAGCTATTTCTCGTTTCACGCCGTGAGCTCGCACTTATCGGTAAGACCTCAACTCATCGCCCATATACACATCCCAGGATCGTCGCATGGAGCTCACCATCATCCTTACTCTAAGAATGTTAACCTTAAGAATTTAAAAACCAGTGTACTAAAATATCTATGTACTGTGTACTTGATTGGAAATAAAGATTGTTTTTTTTTTATTTTCTTTTCAATGCTATTCGTTATATACACACGGGCCGTTACTGAAGGTGGATTATCGATTCGATGATTTTCTGTTTTCTACGAGGCTAACAAACTCCATTGAAAAAAAATGCTCGTGTATAAAATGACAAACATTCAGACCTACACTCCACAAATAAAACTTATTAAATTGTGCAACAGTAGCAGCATCAAAATCTGATCTATTTTTGAATTATTATAATTATATTTCTAGTTATCTATTTCTGGAATGAGGATTCAAAATCATGTCCGAAAATTATGTTTCAAGACGTCGAGTCTCGTCGGAATGTAATGCATAACGTATTAGTAATAATAAAATTCTCTAGCACTTCAGTGGCTCAGACTATACCGCGCTGAAGGCCTCGTTATTTTAAAACAGTCCACCTGTTACGTCATCATAATAATGTAATATCACTTATCATTACTATCCGATTTTCCGTTTATAAACAGCAATGTAAAACGTAAGATTATTGATATATCATGACTGACATGTGTAGACAATGATATTGGTTTTGGTATCGAGGTAGCCCGGCGGCACATCTGTTGAGTTGTAGGTCGTATTGCCGTCACTTGAGACGTAGCCACGCAGCTGTTCCCCATTAGTCCTGCAAAGACGAACCAACACATCAACTTGCTGCACTAGAAAGTTGGTACACATACATATATCAACAAAGTTGCTGAGAGTATCAAGTTTACATAACTCGGTCTGAAACCCATCTGAAACATTAAACTCAAACTACAATACCTGTCAGAACTTTAAATCAATATTACCTAGACATGAAGGCTTACCTGTACATTGTGCTTTGCTATGAAATAAGGGTCAAAAGTAATCACACGCTCTTAGTCTCCGTACCATCAGGCAACTAGTGGTTAAAAATCACTACTTTCGCCGTGCTTCCAGTGAATTAGGACTCGCACAACAGACCTCAAAGAAAGACGAAGTTGAAAAATAACACTTTTGACAAAGATAAACTAAAAACACGATTAGCCTGATTTTAAGGAGCTCTGATTTTGGCGATATAATTTGAAAGTTTGTAATATATTCTTGCAGAGTCTAGAAGCTACAAGAACGAAATCCTGAAGGATTATTCTTTCAATATAGGGCTACCCACCAGTACGAAAGCCAGTAATCAGTGCTTGAGAAGACCACTTGAGTAGCGATATTCAAGAAGACCAGTAGAAGGCACAAGATCCAGTGGCCGGCGTTCAGGAAGTACTTGAGGTAAATTTTACCAGTCACAGCTCCCGTTGAACGTAACTCGTTGTACTTCTTGTCATCCGGACTCTTCTCCTCCAGCTGCTTGCTCTTAGCTTCATCTACGTTCTCTAGACAGTCATCCTTTTGGATAAAACGATTCACATTTATAATGTTTGATTATAAGATAGTGACTATAATCAATACATGAACATTTAATTAAAGTGTCAATGGGTCATGGGAATACACATCATCTACCATTAATGTAATAATGACGCTTTGACTATTTTGCATTGGTGAGTTAACATAAATCCAGCACAGGAGCACACTTTTTTTTGTTGATTTACGAAATCCAAATTGTCAGCTTACGGACAACTCGGTAACTTCGTTTAGACACAAACTTAGTCAACAACACCTACACGCTAGCGCTAGAAGCAACGTCCTGGCAGAAAAGATACCTTTACACAGGGAAGTATTGAATGATGCCAAGTCACGCGCAGATATTATATCAATAGTGAGAGACCAGTATATAATAAGAAAATTCGACATTATTTTACAAATTTTCCAAGGAAAATATTAAGGAGCACAAAGTCTCCGATTTTCACTAAAACCTAAATATTGCACGCAAAATTTCCGAAAATATAAAACCCGCGAATATACGAATGCATAAATTCTTTTCTGATGTCTCTCATCGCTGATCTGAAAACTTATGCTAGAACAGTTTTATTTTTCAACTGTCCCGTTAGAACTTTGACCTCAACGGCCTTACTTATATGGGAAACCGTCAAAGCCATGAAGAAAAATAGTCGAAGGTGCCACACACAGTAATAAATTGGCAAAACCAGCGTTTAGACTCGAAGCTGAAGGTCGAGTACCTGAGTTTAAACGTATTGTACACTCAATCATTAGGGTTTCTCACTCCTGGAGCAGAAAAAAATTCTTTATACCGAAATCAGAAGGAACTTCGGACGGATGTGCATCGTAAAGCTAAACTGTAAAATATGATGAAAAATGATCAAGTTTAAAAAAACGTAGCAGCGACATGTTTCTGTAATTGTTCATTAAGTATTGTAACGTCTAAGAGTCTAATTTAGCAACCAATACGTTCGCAATGCCAACTAGGCCGCATCAGCGTTTTTTAAGTCATTTCACTACAAAATTAAACAGTAATACACAGACTAAACTAAGATAGTGCGTATGCCTCACATTCACGGACTGCATGGAGCCGGCGATGCTGAGGGCGGACTCGTACAAAGGAACCTCATCCCCCCGTCGCCTCAGGGAACCGCTCCCTATGGACCTGAAGCTGCCGCCACGGCTAGATTCGGAGCTTCCTGTAAGCGAATAGAAACTTATTTAATTTTTAAATTATTAAATAGAAACAGTTAAGAATGCACGACGAATAAGGGGTCTCTACGCTATAGTGTTTTCAATCCAGTGTTGCACTTTCTGCATGACAAAGCAAGTTTGCTGCTAATCAAGATGCATTTGCCTGTCTGCAAGGCATGCACTAGCCAACTTGAATGCAGAGCAAGATAATTTAAACTTTGTATACCTTAAAATGTCTACTCAAACCTTGTCAACATATCCGAAAACTCGTACAAATTTACTTATCCACATGACTTTGTAAGTATTAAATAATAATCCAATTCAATGTTGGGACTGATATTATTGAACTTAGGAACAGGCGAGATTAATTTACATTTTATCTATTTCAGGCACGGCCTCGAGCGATTTGATAAGCGATTATTGTTGTTGAAAATTGTTGAAAGAAAAACATAATAATGGGTAAATCTATGGCAGTGTAAGAACTGTACAAATTCAAGTTTAGTAACTTATAGTGCTTCTTGATCAGTATCTTGGGAATCACGCACGTAAAATGGGAAGAAACAACACAAAAAAGAACAGCTTCAACCTTAACATACGTTTGGGAATGCAGGGATTTCATGTTCAGGGCTGAAATAAACGAAAGTCAAACTTGAAATACACACACAATAAAACATAAAAACATACATTTATCTCTATAACCTAAAATCGAATTCATTACACCCATCAAATAATTTTAACGAATACCTCCATTCTGACACATTAACATCCCACTAAAAATACAGCCTTTAAAGGAATATATCTTGCATCTGCCATGTACTCTTTAAAAGCAGCTGCATGCGAGTTCGGTATCGAAGATACCTCGATATCTACGATACCACAACGCGCGTAATTCACGCGGCTATGCGTCTTGCATGATAACTCTCAGAAATATAAGTTACACATCACCTAAAGCAACTAGTAACTCCCTTGCGGCTTACGGGTGGGGCAAAAATTCCTTCACACTTTCACACACTACTTGAACAAAACCTAGTTAAGCCAAAAAAGTGGGTTACATATGAAATGAAAGAGGAAATCATGGAGTTCTATTATTTTCAACGAAAGTTTCATTATTTGAATATGATATCCTTCTTCGAAAAAGTACGGGCCAATTATTCTTGCATTTGCTATACCGCACCAGACAGAAACCTTCTCTGCATGAAGTGGTTGTTCATGAATTATCCTATGGTTTTCATCACACCAGAATTGGCAGTTTTGTTCATTTACGTATCTGCTGCTACGAAAATGTGCCTCATCAGACATCATTAGGTGTGACGTAAAGGTCTCATCATTCTCCACACCCAGAAATGCACAAGCAAAGTCTTTTCTTTTGTGATGGTCTGCATAATTTAACTCATGGGTTAAATGGGGGGATGCGACGTAGTGATCTTCGAGAAATTTCTAGTTCACTGGAAAGTTTCCTAGTCGCTGTTCGTGGCTGTTGTTGAATGCTGTTTGAAACACGCTGAATTGCATAAGCATTTCGCACTGCCCTCGGCCTACCAGAGCGTTCCTTATAAGCCATTGATTCGGATTCTCTCAATTGTGAAATCATTGCAAAAATGCAATCTCTGGAAGAACTTGTTCGTTGATTAAATGTCGTCATGAAGTCCCTCTGCACTGCACCCAAGGATCCGTTATGCATGAAATAACTTTCCACTACTCTTGCACGCTGTTTTTTTACTATATTCTGGCATTTTATGATTACCGATAATAGTGAAAAGTTTATGAGTAACAATATAAAACTTTAATCGGTACACTAGATACGAAATAAAACTCCAAGATTTCCTCTTTCATTTGATATACAATCCGCTTTTTTGCCTTTGGTAGGTTTTGTTGATAGTATTCAAAAGTGTGTAGTGACTTTTGCCCCACCCATTACCATAAAACCCTTGTACGCAGTGCAACCGACCACACAACTCACGTCGGATGGAATTGACGATATTTTTATGAGCGACGTGTGCAGGGGTCACCGAGATGGAACCGGCCTGGGAGGTATCTTCCTTCTCCTCCTGCAGTAGTGACGTGAAGTCCAAGCCTTTGTTGACTAACTGGTTGTAGGTACCCACCGCTTCACAACGGCCCTGCACGGATACCGACATGAACATACCAATACAAATATTATGTTGACCAGGTGATACTAACTTCTTAGCGCCTCACGGCAACCCTGCATACGCACAAACTTAGCAAATTTTTTTGTTAGATCCAACTTATTTTCCTAGCCAATACCAATACAAACACAGCAATAAGTTATGGTTAAAAACAGAATTAAAAAACATAGTTGCATATAAAATCTTCTTCTTCCACTAATTCTTAAATTTAATTTAGTCGTCCTTTTCCTCCTATCGTAATATTCACAGTTCTCGCGGTGTGAGAATCTTAGTTTTTCAATAGCAACACAACGGGGAGCAGTAATAGCAAGAGTATTTTCCTTAAAGAAAATCTTACCATAAACAACATGAATGAATATGAAATGCCGATAATTTACATTTAAGCAAAATTCAGTATCTCATATTGAATAAAAAATGATTTTTACGCTCACAAACAATATTTGCTCCACAATTTAAGAAGAGCATGAGATCAGAAACGATGCCATGAAGTACTACACTCTTGATAAAATGTCACTGAGAACACAGGTGAACTTCACACCAATGAACCAATGACCAAAGAAATAAAGAGCTATCCGACGTTCATGTACCTCCTTCAGGACAAGGATGTTATCGGCAGCGCGGATGTACTGGAGCTGGTGAGTGACGAGGATGACAGCCTTCGAGCGCAGATGGGTGCGAATGCAGCGGCGGAACAAGTGACGGCCTACCACAGTGTCCACGGCACTTAAGGGGTCATCCAACAGCACCACGTCTCCCTCCAAATACACCGCCCTGAACACAATAGAGATATAAACACACTGTACAACCCCACAGTTCATTTAGTTCCCGCCTGCGAAAGGCAGCAGATATGTTTTGTTTAGAAAGATGTTTGTGTTGCATCCATCAAACCTTTAAGAAAAGCTATACAGCTAGTATCGTATTAATAGAAAATTTTGTTGGATTCAAGACGTAACGAAATTCTGTAATAGCTTATTTTAATCAAGTCACATGAAGCAAGAAAGTTAAGAGTACAACCGCAGTTTTTGTTCAATCAAAACTATTTTCACCGAAAAGCTCAGCATGAATTTTACCAAAGAAGTTCATTAGGAAAAAGGTTTTACAGCTTGCTACTGCCAGCAAAAAATAGTAGCGTTAGCATCTTTGAAAGATAAACGCGCAGTATGATAAAAAGAATAAAAGCATAAATAGGATTCTCATATGAAGGATTGGTTGAATGTAATTCCTCTCAATAGAGACAAGAAAAGAACTGGTAGAACTAGGCCTAACAACTACACCCACAAAAGATTGCTGCCACATGCATTGCCGAGTAACTATATCACTGAGGAGCACTGAAAAAAACCTATCTTCCCAATTTAGGGAAAAATGCCCGACTATCTTTATAATTACGTGTATGAGCACGAACATGATCTACGTGCGCAGGTGGTTTAGCTAAAGAATCCGACTTACTCCCAAGACACGCTTCATTTCAACGCCTCCTCGTATGGAAGATTTTCAACGATATTCAGTTTGAGTCACTTCATTCAGCTACCAACGACTAAGGTCTATATATTTATTTGAGGTTGATGGTACTGTAGAGTATACCCTAGCATATTTACCGTAGTTAAGACGGCAGAAGAGGATCTCAATCTCCTTCACATGAGATTGTCTCTACTACAACTAGGACAGCGCTAGGGCTTTGAGTGTGCCCGGAAAAACGCAACGCCAGGAGTCGGAATACGAACTTTCAAGTTCTGTTATCATTGGGTAAGTGTTGTCGTCCCCTGTCACGGATGAAGTTTACCATTGATGAGTGCTAAATTCGATCTCATCGTTTCGGATAATTATCAACAGCATGAAATTCTTCCACTGACGTCAATGAGAATAAAAAAAACTACAGAGCAACGGTTTTACAGTGCCACTGCCACATCCTTCCTCAAGATGACCATAAAATAAAATTGTAATATTCATATTCTGAGTAGATAGCTCGATACATATGAATCATAAAATGAAATGCTCATATGACAAGCTAAGTTATACATGATGCTGAACTAAGTTACGAGTTCACGCCACAATTATCTCATAAGCGGGATGAAACAAACAATAGACTGCAGGTGCTGAATTAGTTGACTCATAGAACAAATTCGGGCTCCACACAAGACGGACTTAAATCAGATCTTGAGAAGCAAGAGGGTTGAACAGACCGGGCAAGATTGACGCGGGCCTTTTGGCCGCCGCTGAGGGAAGTACCGCGCTCGCCCACTAGTGACAGGTCGCCCTCCGGCAACTGCTCCAAGTCCGCCTCCAGCCCGCACACTGTAACATGTGTACTGTGAACCACTCAATCACACTAAACTACTGCATCATACAGTGCAGTGTAGTACTGCATGTACAGTGTAAACCATTGTATCATATACTGTGGACCACTACATCGTATTCTTTGGACCACAGCCTCACGCACTGTGTATCACAGCCTCATACACTGTGGACCACTGCATCACACACTGCAGATCACTAAACCAAGCACATTTATTACTTTATTTTATTGCACCAATAGATAAAGTTACTGCGTTAATAATTCGAACATGGAGCAATGTATGATGTGCATAGCTCAGCAAGAATGGCATGTCATCAGTCAAATAAACATGCGAGTTATAAAACCAGCTACACAAGAATGAAATAAGTGTCAAATGACCTCCAAACCGTTTATATTTCTTTGACATATAAATGACGAGACTATCAGATTCTATTTATCATGAGGAACAGGACATTATCAGCAAAAAATTAGCTTTCGTCGCCGGCTCTCACAGGAAATTCAGGAAATGGAATGTGAAATATTTTTAACTGAACCACAAATTTTTCAATAAAAATAAAGCCGCATAAGTCAGAATCACTGGCAAATAGTCTTTACATAAACGCATCTCTGTAAATAGGCTGTTATAAATATTACACATTTTTGACCAGGCACACAATTGTACCACGTGTCAGTAACATGGTATATAAAATATATTTGAAGAACAAATAAAATAAATTATTCGAGCCGAAATTCCTGTGATTTGTCAATGCTCAATTAGATGAGCATAGAACTTCAATCAACACATTCGACAGTAATACCGTGTTTTTCTCTTGTTTCCAGGTGGAACTTTCATAATAGGACAACGACTCTTTTCGAGATTAGTTTTGACACCTTACGAGAAACCTTGGAAATGAACCCATGTTGAACAGCACAAGACAAGGGCACCTGAGCTCGCACCTTTGATGACCTCGCCGTATTTCTTCTCATCGTAGGGCCTGCCAAAGATAATGTTTTGTCTGACAGTGCCGGAAAAGAGCCAGGGCTCTTGTGAGGCATAGGCGACCTTCCCCCTCACAAGTACGCTGCCCTGCGAGGTGGGCAGCTCCCCCAGGATGCAGTGTAGCAATGACCCCTGAGGAGGTGGGAACAACATCGAACTATTATGGAGAAATGTTAGTTACGGAGATTGGTACTGAAACCAAAAATAAAATTTAAGCAGCAGCACTTTCGAAAGTACTTCAGAAGATAGTGAAGAACGCTGACCTAGATGTGATTTCTCATTGCATCATCATTCCTTGAGCGGTAAAAAAACAACCTGATCTCTGTTTCTAAGGTCCTTGATAAATTTAGTGAATGAGCTCTAATGCCGCCCACTTAAATTTTATATTTTCAGGATTTCAGAGACTAATAATCCTCAAGTACAGGCTGGGATTTATATTCTCCAGACTAGAACTTTACCTCCATCTACTCGCATACGTTCGCTCAAACTCTCCAAATTTACACTATCAACCTCAACTTTAGCAACATATTTGCCGCTGCACAAAAGATAAGAAGCAAAGCAAAATTGCCAACAAGAAACGAGAAGCAAGAGAAGTCGAAGTGAGGAAAGTTAACCAAAGGAGTGGTAACAAAAAACGATAAGCACAAAAAGTTGGCAACAAAAACGAGAAGCAAGAAGTTGACCCACGAAGTGGGCCAATAAGAAACGAGAAGCACAAAAAGTTGACTCAGGAAGTTAGCAACAAGAGACGAGACGCAAGAAAAGTCGACCCAGGGAGAGGCCCACAAGTAATGAGAAGCAAGAGAAGTTGAACTATGAAATTGCCTACTTTGCCGGCGCCAACAGGGCCCACGATGGCTAGCAGCTCGCCAGCTTGCACGGAAGCGGTGATGCCGCTCAGCGTTGGCATAGCGCCCTCCTCCGTCCACTTGGCAGTGAGATCACGGATCTCCACACCTGCAGTCTGCACAGGAGAAAATGTTCACCAATATGCACGTAAAGACATTGTCCTGTGAATAAATAACCTAAGTGATCAGATTTAAATACTACGTCTGTAGCTCCCTGATTTAAACGGAAATGCAAAGCATAAAATCGACAGATTTGAATTTTTAGTTGCTTCCTATGCCAGACGAATAAAGGAAAAGAGAACCGAGAAACGTTCTCCAGTCACATGCTTAGCTTTAAATTCATCAACAGTTAATTTTATTCAAATTAGAATAGTCTGCCAAGATTAATAGGTACGTGTTCTGTTTGCAATGACCGCACATCGCTTAAGATAAAAAAGAATAAAATTGCGATGGAAGTTAATGCAATTCAGAAGGAAACTATCAGAATAATAGGAAGGAAAAAAGGAACATTTAGGGTTGTAAACGCTAGAAAGTAAACCCACTACACTCCTAACTCCCTGCTTAAGAGAACTTGGAGGCAACAAGTTTCATAAGCAGACAAACAATGACAGATGACATTTAGGCGACATGTTGGTAGCTTTTACAAGGGCGGCTTCTCAGAATGAACATCACGTCAACGACTTCAATACTGCACCAACAGCCATGAATATGAGTCACCATCAAAGAACTGTAAATGAACTCCAACGAGTGGTTAATTAAATATTGAAGCAATACATTCCAGGTTTTCGAGAGCCAAGCAGGTAACTAGAAAAACTAAATTCTGCAAATTACACAATGATAATTTCGTTCAGTTTAGATATCTGAAATATTTTGTCATTAATACGTTTAAAATAATGGGACAAGCTACACTCCAATATGGTGTCTAACATTACAGCCCAGTCTACTCTCGATATTAACACAGCAACATTAAATCGTTAATTCATGATTATTAGTATCACGAGTAGTGGGTTCTAGCGAGTATAGGTTGACTTGACACTTTGACCGTAATGTGTACCATATATGGTACACGGGAAATTGTTTTATATGTATATACACTCACTAATTCGGGAGTTGCGGTCAAAGTGTTATGATTAAAACCCAGCCCGCGACGCAGAGCACCTGGTTACGGCTTTTTATCAAGCTCATCTAGCACCTCTACATCAAGTCGCACTACAGAACACAGACACTAAAGAGCCATTACTATTAAAAGTTGCCTTGAGAATTGAAAACCCAATGTTATGTACTGTGGATTTACTGTATGTTGTACCGTGTGATATTTCGGGAATAATGTGGATTTATTTATAAATTTTATTTATATACTAAGGGCGCAGGAACTGAAATCACCTCATTGGGTCCGATGTCCTCAGTGTGGTCAATTCCTGGGCTGTCATCGAGCTCCTCCAGCTCAAAGAATTCCTGCAGTGAAAAATGAGAAGTTAGCACGCAAGAAGTAAAGCGGAGAGCAGAATGCGCTCTAGTGGTACACTTCCTGTACAACAGGAATTAAAATTTGTACGTTAGTCATTGCTGAGTTTCTGCGCAGGTATTCAAAACCTCGCATGAAGAGTCAACCGAGACATAGCGTAGAGACGTGATATTGTGATTTTATGTCATCTTGGATGGTCAAATGAAATCACTCATACAAACAAGGGTAAATAAACTTTTACCCTTACAATCATAACATCTATGCACGGAATGATCAAAGTGTCATGCATTGACGTATGTAACGCACTCACCACTAACATACGTTAGTGAATACGACCCTAGATTAATAGACCCACACTCAAAAGCATTACTAGAACCATGGACGTTAAAATAAAAAATGAAATTTCTGAATTTCTTAATTTTTTGTAAATTGCTAGACGCCTGAGCACGCAAGAAAAATCACAACTTCGGAACAAACAGACACAGACGCAAGAAGTTCTATCCAATAGTCTCGAAAGTCCGAAGTTGCTCGATAGAAACGAAACTCGACTCTCTTGCTTACCTATCCTTACATATCTGTTTAATGTTTACTAAAAACGCACATATTTAACATTCAAACTAAGTTCACCAACATGAACAACGTACACGCCTCCTACTCTGCTATGACACTAAAAAATCTCCCATATTTAAGCATAGTGATACATCCCTTCTCGTATTTCACCTAATCATAAATGGTGACAAAAAAACGAAAAATGAGGTTAATTCTAGTCTAGGCAAAATGACTTGAAACCTATTAATTTGATACTACGTCGAAGTGTCAACTGCTAAGAAAACAAATCCACAAAAAGTACCGATTTCAGTTGCACATTCCTGTAGCTATACAATTTAGGTAAGAAATACATAGCTAAGTTTATAAGTAACACACAGTTCAGAAAACATCTGTAAGCAGAAAAAGTTAGTACCTGTAACCGCTGGCAGGATATGAGTGTCTCTGATCCCATCGATATGGCCATAGGGAAGAAGAGCGTCATGGAGAGGCGTATGTTTTGGATGAGGGCGGTGGTGACGAACACCTGTCGAAAGGTAGGAAACGTAAGAAGACGGTGAGATGCATATGTTAAAGGTGGAGGCAGATGTAAGGTAAGACCCATTCATTCAAATCGCAACGTACGCATAGGAGATAACATCCACTTACCGAATGATCTCTACCTCAGCACGTACTATCAAGGATGTCCGAGTCACGTTTTTACCAGATTGACTGAACATCATGCATACATTAAGACAAAAAAGAGCAATTAGGTTAATCTTGATGGAAAAGCACAACAGGTAACACGTGAGCACGAAGAAAGAAGAAGAAGAAAAAAATCGTTCATTTCTAACTAAGTTGATACACGAGATACGCATTAACATCAGATTTTCAAAAGCCTCATTATTAGAGTGCATACGTGGTAGAAATGAAGAGTATGATAACATCACAAACGGATAAGAGGAGAACGCACCTTCTCTGCAGTGAGGATATTGCCTGTGAGCACATAGGTGAGCAGGGCAAGGAACACCACTAGCTTGGCCGAGGTGAAGAACAGCGACATATTCACTGCACGGCAGTAATTGGTGCGCATCACCACGTCGATCTCAGACCTGCAGTACCCAACTAGCATGTGATTGGCGGCCCAAGAACTCATTAGTGCTTGAGCCGCCAAAACACCAACCTACAGTGACCACAACACCAACCTACAGCGCTAAACTTGCACGTGAACGAAGACGCCAAAACTCCTTAGTACAACACAAACGGCTGCAAATGTGCGTGTTCATTTTAGTATAAGCTGGTATTAAAAAATTATGACGCTTAATATACTGAAATATTAGCCATAAATTCGTTCGTGCACTGTTTGGTGATCGACAAAATGGCTAGGAATACGCTAATGCAGCAGTTAGTCAAGAATGATACATATTATGACGCATCACTGATTGTTCACACAGTAAAGTATGATGCATCACTGATTATTCACACACGCGGTAAAACTTAGACGGACTGTAAAGGAGGTCAGGAGCAGTCGTAGTCAAAGACGTCAAATATTTTAACTGCTAAGCAAGGTTAATTTCATGCAAAATGTTGACCTCGCTTTAGAAATTCATCAAAAACTTCATACTTGCAATGTTAATATAGGACCATAAACGTAAAACCACGGACTTATCGTAAATATATTATTTATCCGTATCAGGCCTTGAAAGACAGCCGTAAAGTACTTCAGGAAGTCTCAATGTAAAATGCCACAAGTGCAACCTATCTCAAAATTCAAGATGACAACCTAGAAGAATTGAGACGCCAGCTTGGTCGACTGGTGAGCGAGTCTGCTTGCGAGCGGAAAGACCCGGGTTCGAATCCCGCTGCCGACATGGTTGACGCGGCT
>VCRD01004099.1:0-50513 GCA_006783055.1 Trinorchestia longiramus
AACTGACTGGCATTACACCAATTACCATATTTCTACATAATCAATAAAAAAATATATGGGAAAAAATAAACACATTTATCGACACGTGGACAGAAAATATGATCGATTTGGGTGACAATCCAACCAGAAAACTATTCCCCTCTAGCAGAACAACAGCACACGGAGCAGTTCCACAGGCTATAATATAAACACACTTGTCCTTCGCGCCGGAATCGGTCTTCTCTGCCGGGCCGGCCGGGGCGGAGGAAACAACATACACACAACATAAACTACATATTAGGAACAATAAACTTTAGAGACAAAAGCTTGACAGCAAACTGAACAATGTACTATATAATCAACAGATACACTTCAGACTTAGCTGGTAGTGCTGGCTCTTCTTTTTCATTTTTCCTTTTCTCTCATCTTCTTCATTTATCTAATTTCCACTTCTCGATCTATGTATCTTCTCCTACTATATTCTACCCCCCTCCGCTCTAAGGCTTTCCAATCACCAATCAGCATCACACTGAGTTGTCTCGCGACCTCTGAAGGGGGAGGAGGGTCATCTCTCCTGCTCGTCAGAGTGGGAGAGATGAGTGCAAGATATTCAATGGAGAGCGTATCCCTCCCACTTGTGTAGAGTGGGAGTGACGACCTGAAGATATTCAATGTGAAGTCAACATACCCCAGGGATAGACCCCAACCACTTGATATATGTGCGCACAGCGCTCATTTCTTTTCTCTCCTAGTATCCCATTCCGTTTCACCCCTTTACTTAGGTACACCCTGTGTCAAACTTTCTCTCTAACCTTTCCTATTGGCACCGACCGACCGACCGCATCACACTGACGGATGTATGGCATGCTACGAGGATCTCTCACAGCGAAGTCGCGCAGAAGTCAGCAACAACTACCAAGATTGTGATTGGATTGCCGCCCTCTTTACTTTCGTAAATATCTCTTTTTCTTCATTTACTGTGTCTTTTTCTAACTAACCGGTATTTTCCTAAGTCTGAGGTGTTGCCAGTCAGGAGTAGATATCCCTGTACCGAAAGGGGCCAGACCGTACGGCCAAACCCTATTAAGGTAGAGGGGAGTGTCTACAAGTAGGGCAGGGATCCCTGACTGGACAAGACTGCACCTGTTAGGTAGGCTAACCAAAAATATTAGGAATGGGTTGTTAGGGATATAACTTTTTCGCTACTTGATCTCTCTTAGTTATTTTTCTTTTTATACACTTAAAACACTGACTAAACCACACTAGGGAACACGTAAACTAAGCACTTTCGACATGCCTCAATTCGGGAAGCTGCTCTTGCGCTTCCTTAATCCTAGAGAACCACCAGATAAACCTAAAGTTTTCAAACTATTTAGAAACACCTAAAATTGCCACTGACTGGACTCCGTGAGGTAGGTTCTGGCTATAATGCTTTCACGGAGTTCGAATCTGATGTTGAAAAACTTTTAACTCAGAAAGCCACGAGTACACTAGCGTCCATTGGGCTGGAAGCCGACTGCCACCTAAAATTAGAGCTCAAAGATCCGTAGTTTGCAGGCAGATAGATTGTTGGATTGGTGGGAAGTCTGTGGACGAGCTTAAGCAGGAAATTACGCATCGCAACCCACATCTTGAGGTGCGTGAAATTATCAAGTTTGGCCAATATACATATGCCTTTAAAATAGAATTTGCAACCATTAATATGGCCAGTTATGCTCTCCAACATGGAAAACTTTGTGAACATGTTAAAATAGCACCATCCCAAATTCAACAGGAAAAGTTCATTGATATTTTGATTTGCTTTTATTGTTATAAAATGGAACAACATGCAACAAAAGATTGTCCAACTCCGAACCTAACTGTATGTTCTGAATGTACTGGAAATCACACCTACAAAAATTGTACGTCCTCAATTAAAAAATGCCTGAACTGCCAAGGAGATCATCGAACAATGGCAATGAGCTGTCCAACAAGGAAGACAATAATAAAAAACAAAACCAAGCTACTGGAAGAAAAACCAAAAGAAAAACAGGAACAGACATACGCCAAAACACTTGAAAAGGCAATCAGACAGGAGGAAAAGCAAGCAGAACGGGCGAAAAATACAGCAGAAACCATGTCAGAGAGCGGCTTAGCTGCCTTGATTATTATCTTAGATGCACATGTCGCTAATATAATTACCCCTGGCTCGTATAACTCCCATATTAATAAAACATTAAAAAGGAATAACATACAACCTATTGAACTGGAAACTAACCCTGACTCTAAAGAACTCTTTAATAATGATCTGCTGGTACATACGATAAACGTAATACGCAAACTGAAAATGAGGTCGGAATCTGACACAAGTTCGGAATCACAAGATTCGCATGTACAGGACGAAGATGTCGAGGGGATGGAGGAGGAAGTGATGGAGGCGAGTGGAGGACGAGAGGAGGTACAAGAATTAGCAGTGAAACCTAAAGTTAGTACAAAAGCTCCGGAACTGAAGCCAAAGCCCAAAGGACTGCCACAACGACAACCAAAACCAGTTGAACAGGTAGCTATTCGACCGGCATCCAGATATGATATTACAATTTATGCTATTGATGGTAATAAACGTGATTTATCAGAAGAAGAATTGTCACTAATGGTACTTCATCAACTGGCAAAATACTATTTAGGGCCAAAATGTACTCAATCACCGGATGTCGTAAAATATTTGTTTGAAAACTGTAAAATAAAAGAATTTAAAGAAACAATTGTATGGGTTGGAGAGCAGGAGTTCAAGAAGATTAGATCCGGCACCCAAAGAATGCCTGAAAGGACGGGAGATGAAAAGAAAATATGCAGAGAGAGACGACTTTCAAAATAATACAGCACAATGTATTGAGCTGAAAAATACATAAGACAACTTTAATAAATATTTATTCTAAAATAGATCCAGATATAATATTATTAAATAGTCATGGTTGCAAAAATAATGAACGAATGAAAATATATAATTACAACGTATATAAAACGAATACGCTCAACGAACCACATTGCGGAAGTGCAATAGCCATAAAAAGGACACTTACATATAGAATTAACGAATCATACTACAGTGATATGATCAGCGCCACAATACACACTAAATTAGGAAAAATAGAAATTGCAACAGCATATGTTCCGTTCAGAATAGGATACTTGCATTACCCAGATTTTTATTCATTATTTAACTAGAGTTATCCCGTATACTTCATCGGTGATCTTAATGCACGACACATCAGATTAGATTCATGCAACAACAATGTAATGGGTGTGCAGCTTGTAACATTAATGGACAGAGGGCATATCATTACAGACGGACCACACTTTCCAACATACATAACTCATCGATCAAAAACATCACCTGACATCATTCTTACCAATACAAAAACATACCACAATACATATGCAGAAATAGGCCCAAACACACCTATCGACCACTACCCCATTATTTATATTATCACTACACAACCTATACAAATTCCCATACGACCACGAAGAGCATTCGACACAGCAGACTGGACTGGCTATAAAGACGACTTGAAGGATTTCCCTGTGCTTGACTTACAAGTAACTACTCCAAACCAATTAGATGAACACGTACAAGAATGGACCACACAAATTCAGACAGCGAGCAGTAGCAGAATTCCCTTTGTCACACACCGCACTTTACTACATGGTTTAAGATCTTATAAAATAACTACATTAACAAGGGTTCACGACGACTTATTTAAAGAAATTCAGGAGTGTGGGTCTTCGCCCGAAAGAATGAGAAGACTTAATATATAAGGCAGGAGATAGTGGAAGAGTACAGGGAAAGAAAGAAAGAAGCCTGGGATAAGTTAATAAGTAAAATTGATACAGAAAAGAAAGACTGTGATTTCTGGAAAATAATTAAACGAATAACGGGGCAAAACACTGAAAAAGAGCAAAGATTCCTAGTGAATGACCAAAATCAAGAAGTGTACGAAGACAAAGGTAAAGAACAACTTTTTCGTCACTACTGGAGTGGCATATTTCAGAAACATACGGATGAAGAGGACGAGTTTGATAGGTATATGTAATCATATGAGAGTATACCAATACATGGAGAATAAAGAACTACAATTAATACATTATGACGCAAATTATTTTAATAGAGTTAGACGGCAGACATCATTATTAACAATGGAAGAAATGAAAAGATATATCATTAATTTGAAACATAAAGCAGCAGGAGAAGATGATATAGCAAAACACCAACTTATTAATTTACCAAAAAACATGGTTACCAACCTAATTACAATCATGAATGCATCCCTGTCGTTGGGATATTTTCCTCAACGGTGGAGAACTTCTATAATAATTTTCTTACCAAAACCTAACAAGTCACCTACCCAACATGTAAACTACAGACCCATATCTTTACTCAGCATTCCCGGAAAAATTTTAGAAAAAGATATTAATACAAAGCTTACTGACTATCTGGAGAAACATAATATTCAAAATAATCACCAGCACGGGTTTAGAAGTGGCAGGGGGACAAACACAGCAGTAGCATTAATGTATGAAACAATAGTGGCCAAACACGCAAATAAAGAAAGAATTAACATAATACTTCGGGATATTAGTAGGGCATTTGACCGGGTGTGGCATTTAGGACTTAAATATAAGTTACTTACCAACAACATCCCAGATTACTTGGTCCGCATTGTAAATAGTTATCTCACAAATAGGACTGCAAAAATTAGAATAAATAGCTATATAGGACCCAGTTTTGAAATAGGTAGTGGGGTACCCCAAGGCGGATACCTTAGCCCAACACTGTTTACATTTTATACACATGACTTACCAGATCCCATAAGAAACAACATTAATATAGCGTATGCAGATGACATTACTCAGATTATCTCGAAAAGAGGCTCTGAAGGCAGAGTGAGAAGGACAACAGAACAAGAAATTGAAAATATTAATGATTTTGAAGACAAATGGAAAATCAAAACCAATCAAACTAAATTTCAAATAATACCTACATATACTAAAGAAAAAGAATGCGCGTATAAGGATTGGAAACACTACTTATAGTTACGATAAAACAGGGAAAATGCTTGGGGTTCTTATTAACACTCAAGGATTTTCTCTTCATGCTCGACAAAGAATTAAACTAGCGAGATATAAAAAGAAGTTTATACAGATTAAAAGATTTAAACAGTAACAATAAAAAAAAAGTTATATAGTGCTTATGTAAAATCAGTATTAACTTACCCTGCCATTCCACTCCACATAGCCCCCAAAACAACATTGCGCAGTATGCAAACAGTACAAAATGACGCCTCTCGATTTATATTAGGAATTAGGAAAATAGATAAAGTACCGTCAAAAGATATCCAGCGACTGACTGGCATTACACCAATTAACATATTTTCACATAATCAATCAAAGAATATATGGGAAAAAGTTAACAGATTTATCGACACACGGACAGAAAATATGATCGATTTAGGTGACAATCCAACCAGAAAACTATTTCCCTCTAGCAGAACAACAGCACATGGAACAGTTCCATAGGCTATAATATAAACACACTTGTCCTCCGCGCCGGAATCGGTCTTCTCTGCCGGGCCGGCCGGGGCGGGGGAAACAACACACACACATCATAAACTACATATTAGGAACAATAAACTTTAGAGACAAAAGCTTGACAGCAAACTGAACAATTCACTACATAATCAACAGATACACTTCAGACTTAGCTGGAAGTGCCGGCTCTTCATGTTTCATTTTTCCTCTTCTCTCATCTTCTTCCTTTATTTTATTTCCACTTCTCGATCTGTTTTCTCCTACTATATTCTACCCCCCTCCGCTCTAAGGCTTTCCAATCACCCCGCGCATCACACTCTCCACAAAGCGCTTCCAAAGTTAGCATCTCCACAAGAACTCTCATCACCTGAAGAAATCAACTTAAAGCCAACAGCAGAGCAGAGGAAACAGAAACCAGCCATCCTGTCTGCGAATAGGATGTGCCTAAGCAACTCATGCACTATCAAGACATGCGCGGCAAAGAACGAAGAACTAACATCATATTAAAATGTCAAAATACAAATTGTTGAATTCTTCCTGCCTTTAATTGCCTTTTCTCCTATTGGGTTCCTCGACGGTCCCTTACTCCCTCGGGCGCTCACTCCGAGTAAGATAAAGATATTCAATGTCTGCTCGGATATAAGAGATGTTTGAGGGTTAGGACTGAAATGTGATAATAACAAGATCACTACACCATATCACAATTAAGGGATTTAAAAACATGAGAAGACTTTAGAGCATAGAAAAACTTAAACAGAAACTTGATATCTGATTCATACTTCGATAAATCGAAGTATTATTGTGAGACGTGTGAGAAAGAAGTGACTGATAAGTATACACATAAAAAGTCTCTGAAACACTAAAGAGATGATTACGGATGTAAATTTAAAGGTCTCAAAACAGCTATAAATAATAAAGGCTTAGAATACCTATTCGCTGATATGAAAGTTACCGATCCTAGTGTTTTCATAAAAAATATCACAACCGAAATAAACTCAGTTATTAAGAAACAAAAGTTTGATAATATCAAAGTGTAATTAAATTTAAAAGTACAGTTTCATAAAGTAAGGGTAGATAATAAAAAAGAATAGAGTAAAGCATGGTTTAACTCTGGAAAATTTATCAGCATATCAAAGAAGTTTATAGACATCAAAAATTTGTACAAAAAAGTAATACAAAAATTGAAGAATATACACCGAATTCATCAGGTTGGATAGTGAATAAGTTACTAGATTTTAGCATAAAGATATCCGAATATAATTGAATTGCAGGGTGCAGCTACGTTAAATTGCCTACAAAATTTCAAAATACAGGTTATAAACTTACCAATATTAAACATACTGATGATGAGTGTATTAAATGGTTTGTGGCAAGGCCTTTTTGCAAAGATATAAAAATGGTCAAACAGTTCCTAAGCGATTGAAAACAGAAGCATAAAAATTAGATTTTACGGACATAAAATTCTCTGCAAAATAAAAGACATCAGAAAATTCAAGGACAATAGTAATATATCTATAAACGTTTACAGTTTTAATTATAATAATGAACTATGTCCACTTATGATGACAAAAACCAAAAATAAGATATCTCATTACTGTTGATAACCATGAGAATAGAAGTCATTAAATATGATATTAATGAAATCTATCAGTCCTTTCATTAAAACCGGTAATCATTATATAAAATTTATTTGCCCATATTGTTAACAGACGGTCAGTAGACAAGATTTGTTAAATAATCGTATAAATGAATGTTCAGTTCATACTCCGATAAAATACATATTTGATAAAGATAAATTGAAATTTATACACTATCAGAAATTGATTAGATATCCATTTGTGATACATGCCGATTTTGAATCAATTTTGCAGACAATATCTTCTTGTAGGTCAGATCTAAATTCAAGCTATTCTATGAATGTGCAAAAACATTGACGGAACAGTTTTTGTTGTTACACGAAATGTGAGGAGTATCAATATTCGAAATTAGAAATTTATAACGGTAAAGATGCTGTTAAGAGGTTGTAGAATATTCAAAAGAAAAAACAAAGAGAATTTATGGATTATTTAAACAAAACATAAATGTACCTAACATCAGATAAATTTCGAGAATATGAAAACGCAACAAGGTGTTATGTATGTAGAGAAGAATTTACGAAAGAAAATTATAACTGTGGAGATCATAATCACCTTACTGGTTTATTCCGATGAGCTGCCCATTGAAGGAAACTTTAAGATAAAGAATTCCAATCATGTCCCGACATTTTTACATAGCTAATCGAAGTACGATACTCACTTATTCATAAAAGATTAAGGAGAGAGGCATGGAATATTAAATGCTACGCCAATATCTGATCAAAAATATATCAGTTATACTCACACACTAAAAGTGGATTCAGATATGTGTAAAAAATCAGGAAGATATAAATATATAACGAGGGACTTGCAATTCTTGAAGCCTTTTAGATTCATGCCATCGTCTTGAGATAAATCATCGAAAAATTCAACGGAATATAAGGAGCTATCAAAATACTTTCAAAATAAAGAACAATTCGAGTCAATTAACGAAAAAGGTATTCATCCATATGAATATGCTAATACTTATAAGAAAATGAAGTTTGAAAGTTTACCGTCCATAAGGGAATTTTACAGTAGATCGAATAATAAACACAGAAAAGAGGATAAATATCAACATGCATTTAAACGTTTGGACAGCGTTCAGCTGTAAAACATTCAAAGACTATCATAATTTATATCTTAAAGCAGATACATTATTAGTAGCTGATGTGTTCGAAAACCTTAGAAGAATGTGCTTAAAAACTCATTCACTTGATCCAGGGCATTATTTTACAGCGCCTGGAGTGTCATTCGATGCATTATTGAAGCATACAAAAGAGAATTAGATTTATTAAAAAATCCTGATATGTGTTTGTTTATTGAAGAGGTATAGGAGGAGGAATTTCAATTATATCAAAACGATATGTGAAAGCTAATAGTCTAAAATTACCTGGGACATATTATAAAGAAAAATCAAATAATTAAATAACTTATATTGATGCAAACAATTTATACGGATGGGCAATATCTCAGAAATTAACGACAGGAAATTTTAGATGAAAAATCCGAACTGTTAGCTTAGAAGCGAAAAGGTTTTATTTTAGAAGTTGATTTAAATTATCCTAACGAATTGCATAATATTCATAATGATTTACCATTAGCGCCAGAAAAGATTAAAAATGAAAATTTAAATAAGTTAGTTTCTCATCTACGTAAACGAGAAAAATATGTTGTACATTATGAAGCTCTGAAACAATATTCAAATTTAGGGCTAAAGTTAGAAAAGATCCACAGAATAATAGAATTGGTTGAGAGTGCCTGGATGAAGCCATACATTGACATAAATACGAAAAAGCATCAAAAAGCAAATCTCAATTTAAAACATATTTTTTTAAGGTAATGAATAACTCAGTATTTGGTAAAACTATGGAAAACATAACAAATATAGTTGAAATGAATTTACTGAAAACAAATAAGGAATTAAACATACATATTAACAAGTGAACCAAATTTTAAAAACTTCGAAATATTCCCAAAAATTGAATTGCTTGCCATATGCAAAAACAAAGATTAAAATTTGATAAGCCAATCTATGTTTGAATTTCTATATTAGATATAGGTAAAATATTGAAGTATGATTTACACTATAATTATATTAAGAAAAAATACGGAAATAAAGCAGATTTACTGTTTACTGATACAGACCCACTACGTTACGATATTAAGAAAAAACATTGTATACATAGAGATATGGAAAGAAATAAAAATTTTTATGGCACATCAAATCATCCAAAAGAACATTCTCTCTATTCAGATGGAAACAAAATTGTAGGAAAAATGAGAGATGAAACTGGTGGATTACCCACCAGTAATCCCAAACAGAATAGTGAACTGTTCAGTAATCCCAAACAGATTAGTGGGAAACTCCATATCTATATTTATTACATTTTTTATTTATAATCTCAGCTGGGAAACTTATGTCATAATGAGAATAGGATTAAATGATCCCGAAGAAAAATTAAATAAAACAATGTAATCCCAAACATTATAGAGGAAACTCTATATCTATGTTTATTATATTTTTTATTTTTTAATCTCATCTGGGAAATTCACGTCATAATGAATATTGTGCTTTCAGGCTCTTTTACTATACTACTGACAGGACTCTCCGGTACCCCTTATTCTGACAGTGGTAATAATAATAGTGGATTAGACAGTGGTGGTGCGGTAGACAATAATAGTGGAGGAGACAGTGATTTTGTCGAACACAATGGCAGTGGTCGAGACAGTGGTGGTGCAGAGGGAATAGGAGCGGTGGAGACGGTGGTGGTGCAGAGGGAATAGGAGCGGAGGAGGCAATGATAGTGCACAGGGTACTGAAAGTGAAGGAGGCAGTGATAGTATGTACAGAGTGTAATGGCAGTGGTGGAGACAGTGGTAGTACAGAGGGTTATTCGAGTGGAGGAGGCAGTGGTAGTGCAGGGACCAATGGGAGTGGTGGAGATGGTGGTAGTACAATAAGAATAGAATAGAATGAGGAGATAGGAACGAGCCTTTTGGCCCATTCTTGGGTTGGTACCTAAGTCCCATGCCGTAATTCTAGCCAAGCGATGGTCATAAACTGACCACTGCAGCAGCGGGCCTCGAACCCAGGTCTTCTCACATTGCAAGCAAGTTCGCTCACTATTCGACCAAGCTTTTGGTAGTCGACCAAGCTGGTGGTAGTCGACCAAGCTGGTGGTGTCGACCAAGCTGGTGGTAGTCGACCAAGCTGGTGGTAGTCAACCAAGCTGGTGGTAATCGACCAAGCTGGTGGTTGTCGACCAAGCAGGTGGTAGTCAACCAAGCATGTGGTAGTCGACCAAGCTGATGGGTGGTAGTCGACCAAGCTGGCGTGTGCAATGGCAGTAGTGGAAACTGTAGTAGTACAGAGGGCAATGGGAGTGCTGGAGACAGTGGTAGTGCAAAGGGCAATTTGAGTGAAGGAGGCAGCGGTGGTACAGAAGGTGACATTGGTGGTAACAGTGGTAGTGGGGTGGTCATTTAAACTGGAGGAAAGACCATTGTTCTACAAAGCTCTTTGGAATTGTTCTTTCTGTTGCTCTAAGTGGCGCACAGCTTCGAATGTGTCACCAGGTCCGAGCAGAAATTTGACATCACGCTGAACAGCCCAATGATAGGAATATTATCACTTTGCTGACGGCATGTAATATTTAGTTTCAAGTTCGTAGGACAGTTGTTTCAAATGACTTTTGTACAATATTTGAAAACTGTTCAATATAGAAAATGATGATTATTTGCATGAATTGAAACCTTTTCATAGCGTACGGAATATTTGGCTGGTAATACTTAATTGGTTTCCAATGAGATGCTAAGTCATAATTCTTTTCTCATCATATGTATTCAATCAAGAAAAAGCTAATTTTGAACTGCATTTAAACTGAGTTTCATTGCATGACAATCTTTATGTATGTAATCTACCTCCTGCGGAGATGCTACGTGAATATCAACGTAGTTTTTTTTCTCGATACGTTCCTTTTTTTCAGATGCAGTCACTTCATTCCCATAGTCCTTTTTTTTGCGCGAGAAAGTAATGAAGAATTTATTGCATGATTATTTTCATATACGATTGTTGTACCCAAATTTACTGAAAATGATGACACTGGGAATTCGTTAATCATGAGTCAAATAGAAGTAATTCTGCTGAACTATATAGTGTGTTACGAAAAGCCATGAATGCTAACACATTTATCACTGCAATTATAAAACAAATATTTTTAATAGTTCCAACATTTTCATAAATGAAATTTTTAGTTTCGTGTGCCGTACCTACTGTAAAGTTATGGAACAGTGGCTTCCAAATTAAGGTCTGTGGACCACTACAGTCAAGAATTTGAACAAATAATATTGAATGATTACTGTACTTATTTTAGTCCATGAGCAATTAATCCGTAAAGAATATAAACAATCAATTGGCACCCATATTATTTCATTTCAAATAGCTTTTTATAAGCGGGGGACCGTAACTCGACAGGGAGTTGGCTCTGGTGGTCCACATGAAGAATGAGTTCGGAAACACCTGTTCTAGAACGAAGTGTTAAATAATATGGGAAATTACTTCAAAGAATTACTTCTCTATAAATTGAAATTGATGTTTACTGCACGTGAACTTACTTATTTTCAACACCGTAACTTACCTATTTTCGAGAATGTAACTTACATGTTTTGAATCCGTAATTATTTACAGTTGTACAACTTGCTCTGTCGGTTCACTAGTACTGTCATAAATGGGCGCCGTATCACAGATGTTATCCTTATAGAGTGGGTGCGTTATCTTTTTTCAAAAAAGTATTTTATACAAAGCAGTGTTCCCAATTGCCGGCGTTATACCTCACAAACTGAGTGATTCTACTGAATGATCCCGTTTAATTTAGCTAAATGTTGAACTGGGTAAGTTGGTTTTCCGTGCTTGCAGTTTTAAAACGTTTTCGACGTATTTCCAGGAAGTAATTATACAAAAAATTAGTACTCAGGCTGATAAAATGACGATCTGTGTTACTTCAAATTTTAATGCGCTCATTTTACATTGCAGAGACGGGAGTGATCCGACATAACTTCTTACAGAGAGAGAAGTACAGATTGTCATCGATTGTAAGCGAATAAAAATCTCCCCAGTGTTTCCAGAAAGTAAACTCTGGACTCTGAGTCCAGCTGGAACTGAAGTAGAAACCTCTGGGGGAAATAAACCTAATATTTCAGTAGACAGTAATTCACAGACTTCGTGCACTGTTTAACCACGACCAACTTAGTAACTGTTCGTTGTAATTATGTGTGATGAAAACTAGCAATTTTTTGTAAAGAAACAGTCGCTTGTAAAGAGTAACGATAATTTGGGTTGAAAAAAAATCATTTGGACGACAGTAAGTCTATGTCGTGTTAATATAGGCTTCTATTCATTTTCTATGTTAATATGCCCCTCGAAATTATTAGAAAATATTTTTCAAGTGATATTGAGACTAAGTTCTCTTAAATGAGATTAGGCCAGAAACTCTGTACCCGATTTCTTGGAGAGTGCCCCAGTTGAAAATTAATTTCCCTTAATTTATTGAGATCAATGCGATTTAATTGAACAACGTAAGTTCAAATGATAATCTTTACAGCATTTTAGAATGGAATTACTTTTTGCTTCGCGCCTATATTTTAAAAATGTAAACAATTTTCAAGGCCAACCAGGATCGGGACAGGTAGAAAACGTTAGAATTTTCATAACAATAGACTAGAAGAGAAAACTATAAAGTAAAATATTTAGGAACAAGAATAGTTTTGTAAGTGCAATCAAAATTTTTAGATAACCTACTAATTTATTCTATAAGTTTGGTGAGTCACACATGAACTAGTTATGATTCATTTATGAAAAGCTCGCTTATAGCAGAGAGCGTGGGCGCTGGTATATGAACTGGTTTGTGGTATAGAAATAGATCTTTTGTAGCATTCTGCTCAGTATTATAGCAACATATGACACTATTGAAAATTCGGGTTCAAACGACAATACCTATTCATTTATAGAGCTTTGAAATTGAAAACCCTTAGCTGCATGGCTTTTTTTGGGTCCTTGATGTAAATGAAAACACTTGTTTCGATGTCCCGCGAAGATTTAAAACCCAGTGCGTTCCTGACTGCAGAACATTGAAAGGCCTCAGCTTCCCCCGACAGGACGCAATTCTGCAAACTTTACTCTGACATTTGTGCAACAATTTTTGGTGGGCGCTATCAAGGTAATTTTTGAAATGGCTGAGTGTATAATTATTTTTGTTCTGTCGGAAGTATATGAGGACAATTGTTAGGTATTATTCTCAAGAATGTACAAGTATGAATCTTATGAAGTACATATTTTCGATTTGACTGCTTCATCTTCAGTACTTCTCAATGTCATTTCATCGACTGAAACGCTAACTTTTTACCTCGGTGAAATACTGAATTTTACACTGTAAGCTTCCATCAGAGTTACTAATAGTGAATTATGTAATTATACTCAAGTATCTGCTGTGAGTTCATATGCATTCAAATTATTGATAGCGAAATATTAGCACATCTGTGTGAAACATATTTTCAATTGGGCTTACTCAAAAAAAAGGCTTTAATAATATAAAGGCGATACTATGCTAACATTTTCGAGTTAATTGGTGAACAAGTTATGGGTAAAAAGAATTTTATACACTTTTAGATCTGAAAAATTTACGTAGAACGTTAAACCTGTCCAATATCTTAATTTTTAATGAAGCCCCTGAAGTCGTCAGTGAAAAGAATTAAGTGAATTTTCTGTGAATATTGTATTTTATTCACATTTTGACATATGTATTTGCATATATACATTACGTGTTTTGATATGTTTGATGTATGCGTGGATGGGAAAGAAGAAATTCTTCTTATCTTTTTCATTATGCTTATTTTTAGACAATAACTTTTTTCAGATCCAACTGGTAGATGTCATTGTGTATGAGTGATATCCCTCTTGCAGATATTTGAGGTACTGAATCTGTCAGTTCTGCGTTCAGTTACTTTTCGTAACAATTGTTAAAAACTGAGAAATTTGGTAACACTCATACATTTTGTAGTTTATAACCGTTTACAATTGCATTCACGTGAGATTGAATAATTGTCACAATCTTCAGTTGAAGAATAATTCTTGTCCTTTATCCGAAAGCTATTGTTTTTTTCTTCACTTTGAGATGTAGGTGACAACTATGAAGCTGAGAACTCTTCTGTTTCTTGAGAGAACAGGAAAATGAAAATGACAGTATTATATTTTGCTTAAACCTGAGCGTTTGAACAATCTTTGAAGTTCTTCAAAAAATTAGAAAGGTTGTTAAGGTTTAAATATTGAATTAATTTCCACGTAAAAATCGAAGCTTATTTCGATGTGCTGGAACTTTTACTAACAAACAAATGCAACTCCATTTCAGATGCAGCTGTTTGTGCTAGGATTCCTATTCGTGCTCTCGGTGAGGAACATTGATTGAACCTGACAAAGAAATGATGTACTTGAAATATTACTTATTTATACGCAATGTGGATTTTCATGCCTAATTGAAAATATGAAAATTATGGAAGGAAAAGGAGCTTAATTTTTGTAGACGTTTAAGTGTTAAGAACAATGTTATTGAGTGATTAAAGGATGGAAACTACTGAAAAATCTATCATGGAAGATTGCGATGCAATTTAGATTCCAAAATATGTTCATTAATTTGGAAAATATGTTTGTAATTCAGTGAAATAAAACGTATTTAAAGATCAGGAAATGAAAATAAATGAATTCAGTACATTACTGACAGTTTGTATACTTTTGAGAGGACTTTTAATAAGAGAGAATAAATTGTACTGGTATAACTGTAGAGCATTTCACGGATTCAGTTTCACTGTTTAAACACGTAATTTTCTTTGTTTTTTTTTCAGAGCGCCCTGCCAACTGAAAGTGAGCGAAATGAGGCACTGAAGTCGTGAATTGATTCAGGAAAATATGAACAATTTAAGTAAATAAATCGGCAAGCAAGGCGTTTTATACATGTTCTCGCCGTTGAAGGCTAGGATCCTCTTTCATACTGACGCAAGGAATAGACAGAAATGTTGCGTTGTATATCGAGTAGTTCCTCATATGATAAATTTTACTTCAATAGCGAAAAAAGTATTGTTCTAAAACTGTAGTTGTTCTTTTTCATACGTAACAAAATTTTTATCGACATTATGTGAGGGATTACGAATGCATTGCAGTTACTTCCCATTGCAGTGTTAAATTTGTGTGTTAATAATGTTTTCTTTCTATTATGGCTGATGATGCACGTCAGCCAAGCAAGGCCTAAAAAATATTTGCTTGAATTGAAATATTATGTAATCTTGGTGTTTCGAAACGGACCGGAACTTGGAATGAAAGAGCAGATGTATTTATTTTTCCCATTTCTTCATATGGGCTTTTCAACTGCTTGCATCACTTCTGCCAAGAGCTTACAGAGCTCACAGAGCTTATATCAACCTTAGTATCGTTTACTTTAATTTTTATGCTAACTTTTCCATTCATATTTTCCTATGTGGTGATCCATTAAAAACTGTTCTGGGACGAGAAACAGCAAATAAAAGTACTGCTAAGTGTGTAGGAAAACTCTGGTGATGTTAAATTATGCTTTTCCATCACTTCAAAACTATTTACACACAAAAAGTCTACTAAAGTGCTAAAGTATGGTATGAACTAACTGTTATTTATAACTAATACTTCTCTGGAAACCAATCAAAAAGTTAATAGATTTAGAATCAAAGTATGTATTATCAAAAACATCTGAAGCAAGTCTCATTGCAATAAACCTTACGACATTGCCACAAACGGTTGTACGATAAAGATGCTCAAGCTATGTGAAGTGTAAGAGAACAACTATCTTATGAAAAGTACTCATCACACAGAGTTTTCGTGAGTACTTCGTATATCATCCGAATAATCGAAGTGAATAAAAGTTTTTAGTGCTAAAATTTTGAATGAAATATTTTGACCACAAACTACAGAGCTGAGGCATCGATAACAGCAAGCTGCACATTACACCACTGGGAAGGAAGCTGCCCTTCTGGGCCTGCATACCAGCGAGGTAACCGCGACCGCTCACCGCACGTATCCATTCCCCTACCTCCATCTCGGAGGCTCAGCCAGCCAGCCAGCACCAACTACATATCTTCAAACATCCATTAAAAAACAAGCACCTAATAACTATCATCCAATCAGTCTAACATCTTTAATTAGTGAAACAATAAAAGGATTACTAAAAGTCCGCGTAACAAAACATCTCCAAGGTCAAAACCTGATTACCAACACCCAGCATGGGTTCAGAGAAAAGCGGAGTTGCCTTACAAACCTCTTTGACTCTTTTTGGAGAAGTCACCCGCATATACGGTTGTAATAAAGCCGTAGACCTTGTATACCTGGACTTTCGGAAAGCCTTTGATAAAGTTCCCCATGAAAGACTAAGGGCCAACTTGGAGACACACGGAATACCACGCCACTTCTCTTGATGGATACGAAACTGGCTCTCTGGACGCACTCAATGAGTGATGATTCATGATCAAGCCAGTAATCTGATGTATATAACATCATGAGTCTCAAAAGGGAGTATTTCAGGCCCTCTCATCTCCATCATCTACAGCAAAGATCTGGACGTCGAAATCATCAGTAAAATCAACAAATTCACCGATGACAATAAACTGTCACAAAGCTCTAACCGAAAAAGACAGAGTAGCTATCCAATCAGATCTCAATCATTTTCTTTAATGGACTGAAACCTGGCAAATGAGCTTCAACATTGACAAATGTTCAGTCAAGCACGTTGGTGATGATAACCTGCGTTTCCAACGTACGATCAACGGCACACCTATTGAAGCAGTACTGCAACAAAGAGATCTTGGTATCATTATTACTGGAAATTTCAAACATGACGAACAAGTGAAAAAAGTGTCAGAAATGCGAGTAAGATTTTCTGCTGTTTCATTGCAAGAAACTTTAAATGCAAATCAAAAAACATCATCTTACCGCTCAATAAAGCGTTCGTGCAACCACATCTAGAATGTGCAATGCAACTGTGGTCTTTTCCCCAATGAAGACATTAACAAAATGGAAAAAATTTAGCGTAAAGCAACGAAGATGATTTTTGTACTCCGTAATCTAAGCTACGAAAGGCGTCTCCAGCAGCTCGAACTCATCTTCCTAGAACAAAGGAGACTGCTAATACAACTCATCGAGACCTATAAATATCTCAATGGCTTGAACGATGTTAACCTAGAAGGACGTTTTAACAGAGACGACAACGTGTGAACCAGAAATAGCGGTCATAAATTAATATTAAGAACTTTCACAACATCCCAGGCTCTGAACTTCTTTCCAGTCAAAATTGCCAGAACCTGTAATCAGCTGTCTCAAAATATCGTTTCTGTTGGCTTAGTGAACACGTTCTAAAGTCGTTTCGATAAATTTTGGAACAGGAACCCCCAAATTCTCTGAAGTACTAATTCCATAACTCTGAGCATTTGTGTGTATGTATGCGTGATTGAAATTCTTGTAAATGATTAAGTTGTACGCAATTGATTAAAATATCTATGTATAATTGAGATGCATATGCGTGATTGATGCCTTTATGTTAAACGGCATAGGACTTGGGTAGCAGCCCATGAATGGACCAAACAGCTCGTTCATGTTGTAATATTCTATTCTGTTCTATTCTATTCTATTTACACACGTTGTAATTAATTCTGACCAATCAAGCGCTGCACATTCCGGTTCGATGTCAGTGGTAAATAGGTGTTATTCTTTTCTTTGCTATAGATAGTGTTAAATAATGTTTTTTTAGTTCGTTTTGTTGTAATTCATTTCATTCGTGCATTCATACCAGAATGATGGTGCTATTGAACTGGAGAAAGCAATTTGTTATTTTATTTAGATTTTAGTATCAGTAATCGTGAAAATAAACATGCGTTTCGGAACATGACCTTGGTTCTTGTCTTCGTTATAAGCGTCCAAATGGGTGATTAAAATTTTTTTGAACTGTTAGTAGTATCATATTCTTGCATATGTCTTACATAGCATGCCGTATGCAAACTAGAAGTACAAAGGGGACTTGAAGTTTATACAACTGCATTTGATGAAGAAAAACACGTTTTCATATTTTTACTGCCCAATAAAAGTTTGGACGCATCCTAAAAATAGCCCATAAAATAAAAACGTTCTCTGTTGCATTTGTAACATTACAGTACTAAAATTTTTCACATGATTTTACAAACTAAAAAAACATTTTTCTATCTTACTAAGGATCATGTGATGAGTTGAAGGCCCAGTTGAGCCGCCGTCTGCAGGCGCAGGCGGAGAATTCCCAGGCCCGACTGCAAGCGCCTGCTCTGAGCGTGCGCTCGTGTGACGGAGACGGCGACGGTGCGCTCACTGCCCTCGAGTTTGCCGGGTGTCTGCAGCGACTCACTGGCGCCGAGCGAATATTTAACGCTCACTCTCTCACTGCAAGGTGAGTTAACTTCAGTTAAACTTTGCCAATCACAACTGAGTTTATTTAGACGCTCCGTAGCTGGCGTTCTCAAGCCCTAATGCCATGTTTTCTTTCGATCAAAGATTATATTGTCCTGGAGAAATATTGATGTTTGTTTCAGGATATTCATTATTTTGGCGTGAGATGAGTTTATCTATCCAATGAACACCGGATACCAACAACACGTAAACCATTTTTACGAAAGGTATTTCTGCCGACAGACTTGCCTGCTTCCAGGAGTTCATGAGTGAGGCCGACGAAGACGCTGACGAGCTCGTGAATGGCGCAGAGCTACTGCGCTGGTCGTTGCTCTCCAGGGACGTCGACGGCGGCAATAATATCGATAATAATGATCAAGATGATAATGGCGATAAGGACGACGGTAATGATACGGGTGATAATGGTGATGATAAGGTTGTTAGTGGTGATGAGGATAGTACGGATGATAATGGTGATATCAATGATGGTGATGATAATGGTGATAATGGTAATAGTGGTGATATGGATGATAATGATGAGAAGGATGATATGGATGATAATGGTGATGATAATGTTAATGATGATGGTACTGGAGATGATTATAATGATGGTGATGAAGGCTATGATGAGAATGACGATGATGACGAAGATGATATTGATAACGAACTAATCTTGGAAGTGATTGATACTGTTCCAGGAGATAGTGACAATGGTGATGATACTAATGCCGAGTAAAATGATAGAAATTATTAAAACTATGAATAAAAATAGCGAATTAGTGCAAAAATTATAGTAATTTGACGACAAATTGAACCTCATCGAGGGACGTTGTGTGAGCAACATGGAAAGTGAAAACGACATCAGTGTTCAGAAATAAGGTGGTAACTACAATACTAACAGTACAGTGATGACAGCAATACTAAAAATATGATGATAACTTCAATATTAACAATACGGTGATGTCTACAATACTAACAGCACAGTGATGACTGCAATACTACCAGTACAGTGATGACTGTAATACTAACAGTACGGGGATGACTGCAATATTAACAATACAGTGATGACTACAATAGTAACAGTGCGGTGATGACTGAAATACTACCTGTACAGTGATGACTGCAATATTAACAATACGGTACTGCCTGTATTATTAACAATACAGTAATGTCTACAATATTAACAATACGGTAATAAATACACGACTAGCAATAAGACAATGATTACAAATTAATAATATGGTAAAAAGTTCATGCTTTACTATTTGGAAACAAGACAAGATTTGCAAGACTGTAATTGTATCACGACGTTGTGATGACTGCAAAGTTAGAAATACGGACAACAATCAGCGTAAGTGCAGCTCATGTCACGAGAATGAAGACTATGCAAAGATGGTACCTACGTACAGGGTACATAGCACAGTGCACGATGTAATGATTCAAGTCATAATATGAACTACTTTGAAATTATTTTTTCTCAATTTAGAAGCAAATTATCTTAAATTTTATACATTGACCCTGACGTCTACCGGTTCATAAATTCGAAAGATTGTTTTACAAAATATTAGGATGAACAATGAACGAAGGCAAGGTTTTTTATTTCTTTCCTTCATTTATGTTGAGAATGAACATGTGATATAATTTCGTTACAGCTAAAGATCGAAGTAAATATCTAAGAATGCAGCGTTATATTTCTACGAGGGTATAAATTGCTTACATTTGAATATGAATCTCATCAAAAATACTTTTGAATGTCACGTTCAAGTGAGCTGCATTTTTAAATAAGAAAATACTAGTTTACCTGGTGAATCAAAACTGGATAAACTGAACCTAAACAAATTGTGATTTAACAAGTTAGTTACACAGTAGAAAAGATTAGGACTGCTCGATTTTTATCTCATATCGCACGGTTGGCATCTAACTAAACTGGCTTTCAAAGGGAACGTTTGAGTTCCTAACTTTGGCAATAAATTAGAATTTTTTTTTCTGAGGAGTAAAAAGTTCTCAATTGTATCTAACCCAGAGAAAATATATCTGCTACTGAGTATTAGTAAACTTGGCATATAATCGGTTACCGAGTGTTAGTACACTCACACATATAACCTGTTACTGAGTGTTAATACACTCGGACATATAATTTGTTACTGAGCGTGAGTATACTCGGACATATAATCTGTTTCTGTTAGTACACTGCAACACATAATCTGTTACTGAGTGGTAGCACACTCGGACACATAATCTGTTGCTGAGTGTTAGTAGAAACGGACACATAATCTGTTACTGAGTGTTAGTACACTCGGACGCATAATTTTATGAACCCTGGTTGAAGTGACTTGTTGCCTGCAACTATCAGAGAAATATAAGTTGCAAGACGAAGTTAGATTCATATTTAGCACTATGCGTGAAATACAAGGAATAATTCATGTATTTTTTCTTAAAAATTCAATAATAATGTTACAGAGCCCGGTTAATGTTGTTCAAAATCAGATCAATATTTTTCAAAGCTTGATAAAAATTGTTCAAAGCCCGTTTAATATTGTTCAGAGCCCCGTTGATATTGTTGAAAGCCTGGTTAATATTACCCAAAGCACTGGTATATTCATCTAATTACTAATTAAATTTAGCGAGGAAATATCAAAATCTACTTCAACACAACAGAAACTTTTCACAGAAAACTGATAAAGCGGCAGGAGAAGAGGCAGGAAAAGATAACTTCTTTGTGCTTGTCAATTTCACTAAGTACAGCTTCTTATTCTGGTATTCGTAGTCATTAAATCCGTGAAATAGGGAATGTGCATCAAACTTAAGTTATTGCGGAGCTGATAATACATATGAGTAATACTATTCTGGCTGCAAAACATCAAACTGCTTTTTGATGGATACGAGGTAACAGAACTTGTTATCTAATTTGTTTGGTCGAATACGATATCGATTTATTTCATTACACATGAACTTTAAATAGAATCTTAATATGGCACCAGTCATTGATTTTATACAATTGTTATTTAGCTCAGGAGGAGTTCGTGTAGAACTAACTGAAAGTTTTAAATGTTATAAAGCTATAAAGATCTACTTCTGGAAGTTGACTTTGACATTTTTGTTTCGGTCTATGCAAAGGTCTTCATAAATTATTTCACATTGCAATCGACGCATTATAACAGCGTAAGACTGCGGTATAAAACTGTGATGCAAATATAATATGCTCCTACTTGCAGAATAGAGACGACGTGTAGGGAACCAAACATCTGAACACATTAGAGACTGAAGCAGTCGACATAGAATGAAGATGGTTCTTCAAGGTAACAAATATTTTCAGACCCACGGTGGAGAGAGAACGCGTGACTGAGGCAATCTGCTTGTTGATTTCGCTGACCACAGAGACAAACGTGTCAGAGAGGTTCAGAGTCATTCGGGCGAAAATATTTGTTGCATCCATCCATCCATCAGAGTTATAAGTAAATACAAAGGTTATGGTTACAGTAATTCTTCAATGACGTTTTCCATGATACACACACGCATGTAATTCTAATGAAATTCGACTAAAGTACAATTTATTTGTTAATTTTAAGCGTCTAGTGAAAGACATATTAATTATAAGTTTCATTCTTTAGAGATGTTATTCTAAAAGGAGTTAGAGTGTAATTTTAGGGGAATTTCAGGCCAGCAGACCACAATACGATGAGTGGTTCTACAGAAACTAGGATACATTTCAATGAAGCAATGAAAAGATGGTGACTTGAATGCTAAGGATGATATACAATTGATAGCAAAAGTCTACAGGGCTTAATTTTATGTTGAAATTGCAACTTAGTTACTACCCCAAAACAGAAGAAAACGAATCCTTATTGAGGTTTTGGATTGGTCAATAATATTTCCACTGTTAAAAACTTTTTCAATGACTTGTGCTGTATAAATAAAGTAGCGACTCTCTTTTCAGAGCTTCTCACTTACTTTCAGTGATCCAAGAGAAATAGCGTTTGCCTGCCGAGTGACTACATAGTGTCTCGGTCGCAAAGACAGCCTTCATGTTAGGAAATTTGATTGAAATCTTAAGCTTCTTATTTAGACATTGGCTATCACTGCTGCGAGTTGGTGTTATTTCAAGTTATTTTCAGAGGGTAGCAACTTCATCGTGCCAGCATAACCATCTTATCTAAGAGTTTAGTCATCATTCAAAAATTCTTAACCCTAATTCCGAGATTTTAGGTCCCGATCATCAACTTAGAATTCTCGTGCTTCCCTTGCTCTGCTAAACTGTGCATATACATATGTATAGTGACAGTCAGTCATCAAGCGACCATCCCCAGCCAAATACTAACTGACTCAGGTCGACCACAAAGCCTGATGCTCATCTAGTCGACATAGACTGCATGCCAGACACATCTCAGACAGAAGTAATTTAAATTTTCGCTCCTGAACGCATTGATCTTTGTCGGGTCAAGTTTAATGTATGCAGACAGCTACCTCGTTACCAAACTAGAAATCACTGCCAAATATTGAAACCAATGTCACAACTAGTTGAACATGAAAATGGTAACTAGAATAAGTTGCAATTCGGAAACTAGCTAATTTCAATAATAAATATTATTGAGACCTTAGATTTTACCGATTACTATCGTAGTTTACTACATGAGACTAAATTTGTTCCCATCGTAGATAGAACTTTGGGAAGCAGGTCAGAAAGTTTGTTCTATGAAAGCTGATGCCATTAACAACCTGATCAGTATCTGGGGTAAATTTTCAGATGAATTTTGGTCATTTCTGTTAATTGCCACGTAATTTACGAACATTCACCATAATCTCCAGTTGAAGTTAAGTTGAGCTAATAGTCATTTTGAATATTTGGAAATGGTCAATACGTTCTGAACGTCTACCGTTGTTACATTGGGCTCAAAATTCCTAAGTTAAACTGAGACGAGATATCGTTTTTGACATCGCTACGTTCAAATGCTGGGGAAAATGTGGGTGATTTTTCTTTTATATATATATATATATATATATATATATATATATATATATATATATATATATATATATACCGACCTCTGTCCGACTTCGACGACCTTCGGCCAAGCTCACTTCCAAACAAAAAAACAAACAACTTTATCTCCAATCAAGTACACAGTACATAGACATTAGTACATTGGTTTTTCAAATTCTTAAGGTTAACATTCTTAGAGTTAGGATGATGGTGAGCTCCATGCGACCATCCTGGGATGTGTCCATGGGCGGGGAGTTGAGTTGAGGGCTTACCGATAAGTGCGAGCTCACGGCGCGAAACGAGAAACAGCTCGTATTCATTGCCGGGTTTCAAACCCGCGGTCTGTCTGCCCGAAGCAGAGACCTGATACCAAACACAGGCCGCAGACCACTCGACCACGGTGGCTCCAGCCCCTCCAACAATCTGAAATAAGTATGTCACATATCAAATTTCAACTACACAACAATGGAAACTTCTGAGCTAATGTATATTGAAAAACAGATTCTTCGAATTGTTCTAAAAAATATGAAACAAGTTTTGTTGAAGAATCAAGGTCTTACAACTACATTTGGTAGTGATATCAATAATACAGACAAAAAAATCACTGAATACATTTTATTCTTGATATCATTAAGAGTACTTCGAGTAATAACACAGTCTCAATAGCATATTCTGATTGAATTTCCAGCAGAAAAATCAAATGGTATGCACCTGAACAAAAATCTATAAATCATGTATCATTAAATTGGACACGAGTCATAATTTTTTGAAAATGGCGAGTAGGGCAAAGAAAAAATATATTCCAAAATTTCATCTAGTATACTGCTGCAAATTTGTTAGTTGAAAAAGAAAACGCGGAGAATCAGATTTAACGTGTTCTGGAGTAATCGGAGGGATGATCACGTCGGTAGCGCTACTTCATGTCGGGCCCACCGACATCCCTGAACAAGAATTTTGAGTGCTGCAAACAAATCTATAGTTAGGTTGTTCCGTATCGTAAGTCAAAAAACGAACCTTTCACCGACGGGCTTGTAACCTATGCCTAGTGATTGATAGACGGAAGGCATTATAAATCAACTAAATAATTCCCATTGAAATTCCAAGGTTTAAAAATGATCAAATTACGAATCTATGAAATAAAATGCGTATATCAGGTTTGAAATATTTAGTATTATTATAACGACGAATGTATTAAAAATTTACGATGAATTATTGTGATTAAATGAATATGTTTCCTGAATATATACAGAACTTCCGTTCTTCATTTTCTCTACTGATAAGATGGCCGCTAAAGTTTCACGGTTTAAATGTGATAAAAGCAAGGATCTGTGAAAAATGCGTTTTTTACTTCTACAAATTAATTTCTGAATTAAACATATATGATAAAGTAGCGGAACAACAGTCGGAGTAGTTATTTACTTTAGATTTTGATTTCAGTTCAATAATTTTTGTTCAGTAGTAGATTAGGATAAATGAGACAGACACACAGATAGAGATATCCTAATCTCTATCTGTGTCCTAATCTCATAGATATCACAAATACGATATCCTAATAAACTGATCAACTATTAACAGATTAATTGCATTGCTAACAGCTGAATACTCAGGGGCACACGGAACAATTGAAATCAATAAAATGTTCACATCAAAATACGAGATTTTACCACATCTTTAAAATTCATCTATCTTGACATAGTATCAACCTTAATACTTGCCATTGCACTAATAACGTCACTGGCGACGAGAACATAACAAATGAACACGCGTAATGACACATTAAATAATATCACTGTATCCTCTCCTATTACTTGATGTAACGCAACTAAATATTCCCTCAAAGTACATGGTGAACTGCACGTGCAACATCTACTGCCGCTCATCGGTGTGACCATTAATTTAATTCTTTATTAATCAAACTAACCCTTATCCTACTTAAACCCTATGAGGCGCAGGAGTTTCACCTCTTCCATCTCAACAGGTCACACCTCTCCCTCGCAAACCTGGCCTCAAAGTGCTCTCCCCTGTCGCTTCATGGCCGCTTTATACAAGCTTATATTTTTTTCCATTGCTATTCATTTCTAATTTTTGTCGTAGAGTCTCTTACGCTCCATAACGTACAACGCGTTCTTGTGCCTACGAGTACTTGTAGAGCTAAGCACATTTCTCGGTCCTCCGCTGTGCGACTAGTGGTTTGTTTACGCGGCGGTTGGTTTCTCGCCCGGTCCTGCCTGCGTGCTCAACTCCCCATGTGTCCCGGCACACTCTTGAGACACATGGTACTCCATGAGGTGAGACACACAGTGACATTTTGTGAGACACATGTGTGATGAAGCACGTTTGCTTGATCACATATTGAGTCAGCAATATTAAGCTAGTCCTCTTGTTTTACCCAGTAAAATATAGTTAGCAATACTAATTTAGCGTTGTCATATCAATCTGTGCAGCCTATATTTAGCAGTCTTATCCCCAACTTTATTCCATGTGCTTTTATTCAAGGTAAAATACAACCAAGATGCGAGAAACCTTTTTAACTTTTCAAATTTATTTTTGAGGACAGAGTGGGTGATGGTGGACATCACATCAATATCTAATCTCTTATCTAAAGCTGACTGGACACTGCGCCACATGACACTGCAACCCACCTAGAGAAAGAGACAATTTTTTAGTCTCTCACAATGATGCTGAACCAGAGCTGGATCACTGGCAGCTCCACCTCGTCGTGACGAGTCGAATGGTCCTACATCGCCCTCCGCAGCCGTTGACCAAAGGTCACGGTGGATCTAATACGCCGCCATGAGAGAGCAGTTCATGTACGGGAAATTCTCCAACCAAAGAGGCGTATCAAGATGCTTAGAAATAGAGTCGTAACGACTGATGAACATAAAATGAATGATTGGGTGTACTGCTGCATATGGTGTAGACATTCTCCACGTCTCATTATACTTTAGATATTCACCACGTCTCCCAGCGTGGCCGACTAGTGAGGGTATTCGCCTGCTATGCGGAAAGCCCGGGATCGTTCCCCGTAGCTGTCACGGTTTATTTCTGCCTGACCATTGACAGTTAGAAGAACATGTCCAACAGCTGCTTCGTTAGACGCTTAGCATAAGCCACATCTCAAGCACTCTCATCGGCACGCCCTTATGAGCCTCGAATTCAAGTTGCAGAGCAGAGAACGGGGATCTCGCTTGAAGAATCACTACTTCTCTGAAGATCTTATCGATAAGCATCGTCACTATTCATAAAATATTAACATTAAGAATTTAAACCCAATGAATTTGTACTGTAAACTCTATTGGAAATAAAGTTCATTTCTTTATCCCTATTTATTTTATTTAACATCAGTTTGCAACAGGTCGGACAACAGGACCCACAACGCAATTTGTACCAGTTACTTTGTTGACTATTCGTGGTTCTCGCACCTTTTCTATTCAAGAAATCTGAAATGAGGTAAATTTTATAAACAATTTCACTCATAAATAACATCTTTTTCATTTTACACTGAAGGCATTTTTAGAATTGTATTAAAAAACCTGACAATATGCTAATATTTTTGCTTACTGACATTGTGAGCAGCAGCAGTTTCTCTTACACGTTAGTAAGGAAATCATTTGAAAAATTTTTTTTTGAAAAGGAACCAATATTTTATTGAGCTAGGTGTGTTGGCCAATAAAAATGGCGGAATTTAATTTTTACGTGGTAGTTAAAACTTTATTAATGAATGAAATTCTACACTGAATAAATGAAACGTTTGCAAACCATCGGGTACTTTTTGCACGTTATTTTTTTTGCAAATTTTTCATTCATTGGAAACTACAGGAGTAGAAATATTTTGGTGATCAATGTATAGAAGATTCGCTTTCACTGAGAAGGTCACTTGTGTGTTGGGGGTTGTCAATATGTAGAAAACTTTTGAGAATCTTGTACATTTTATCATCTGAAAATTCTTAGTTGAGTAATGTAACTGATACTGCATGAATACGTTGACCATTGGATACCCCAACTCTCCTTCCCGAAATGCCTTTATATGTTCATTTCTTGGCACGAAAATCAGAGAAAAACGGATGTAATATTTTTTAAACGTAGAAACCGCTGATGCACGAGTAGTGGGAACACCTTTTAAAAAAATGCCTAGTTATGTAACGTGTCATAAGCAACAGTGTTAGCAGTTCATGTTAAAGCGTGGTAAAACAACGTCCATTAACGTCCAACGTCCATTACCAAAAAAAATCAAAACATTCACGTAACTGCCATAACACTGGACCCTAACCCAGCACCATGACTTATTAGGTCGTAAGAATACAAGTGCGCTTTATATATTTACTGTTAGGTTTGGAAAATAGGTTAACATACTTTTATCGAGACGCTGCAAGTAAATTCTCGTCAGATGTCACCCCCACATTGTCACTCTTTTTATACATTTCAATTAGCACATCAGTTTTCATTCAATCTTTCCCGAGTTAACGTGTTATTTTCTCGATATTATAGTACCGAACAGTATTTCACCTTCATTACTCTACGTTTACCAGTCTCTTTTACAGACTTTTCCTGACATTCAGCAATTTTACCGATGCCTTCAACAGAAATTAGTTATATATTTGTGCACTGTCACATGGGTATAAACAAAGTTCTCACGAACGATTAGCCACTCTTTCCCTCGATAACTCATAATTTTTAGATTATTCATCCATGAATTGTTTGCAATCCTCAATCCTCTTTAATTCACAGACATAACCAAGTTTTACTTCTGTAACAACTTATTTACATTACTTACTTTACTTATAAGGCACATGTCCACAAGTTTTCTCCACCCATGAATGTATGTAAGATCTGTTCTTGCGTGCCTACAATACTCTCGAGCCAAAATAACTCATCTCCACTCTTACAATCAAATTGTTGCATACCACACTCTTTCACTCTATAAATAAACATTTATATGTCTTCTTCCTCATTCCTGTCACATGCAGTCTTACTCATTTTTCCGTCTTCATTTTCACCATCACGCCCCTCAATCTCACACGCACGTTCTTCCACTTCACCAAGCAATTCAAAAATAATTCTCCCATTCATACTGCCTCACCTTACCTCGTTTATCCGTTCAACACTCAACACACCACGTTCATCACCTTAGTGAATATATTTTTTCTTTTATCTAGTAATTTTACATTACTGAATTCACATGTATACAGCTGTCGCTTTTCGAGCACATTGTAAATTGTGATGGTCATTTACTAGCAGCTAATGTATTCATTTATGATTTCATGTTCATTATGCTGACTTACCACCGTTTGATTCCCTTGCTGTTTGATATGGATACATGCTACAGACTGTCGAAATCTGTCAGGATGATTTCAGTTAAAGCCCCTCTCATATAACGAGCAATAGATTGAACGTTGTTTGCCCGTGTATCAACTAGCCTTCATAAAATGAAAGTTAACTGGGCCAAGGCTTATTTACAAAAATACTCCCTTCAGCGATGTTCACATGGATGAACTCGATTTTGATCACTAACGCTTTCCAACCAGTAGGAGTGCAACAAGCGTGGCTGATAAAAAGAGCGACCAGGAAAATCCGTTTCATACGATACTCGGTCTATAATCAAGAAAGTCGTTAACATGAGCTTCAACATACGTATTCACAACATCACCTGTTAGTAATTTATTGCAATGGAAAAAAGAGACTTGTACTCTTTCAAAACACAAAATGTGGGATCACAGAAAAGGAGGCGAAGAATGGAGAAACACTAATTTGTGGCAGGCAAAAATGCATCCTAGCAGAAACCAATATCTAATCAGGATTTGCGTCGCCTTCTCTGTAAATAGATTCCCCTTCGTAATACTCATGATGTACAAATGTTTTCATGACATTAACAGCTGCATCTCTTAACTACAAACCCTAAAAAGCTCCTCCAGAAATATTTTTCAGCATCTAAAAGTAGTCATTCAAATCTGATGAAATAATTTAGGATATGAAAATGACAAAACAAGGTGTAACAAATCCTACCAGATGTTATCCAGGGTGGCGCATAGGTAGCACCCTGTCGTTAGAAAATGAACAGTTTAACAAATAATCAAATAATTTTTATAATTGATAAAATAAATAGATAATTCTATACTTAATAATAAACTAAACTTTAAAATCTTCTCTATCGTTTACAATTATTCCAATGTTTTTACCATTCATGGTTTTTGTTAATAATTTTGTAAAAGGTGGTGTTACTTATGCGCCACCCTTGAGTTGAGAGGTGGACAACTCCGCCTATTTATCAAAAAGCAATTGCTGGTTCATGGCTGATGATATGGAAAGCTTCCTGAAAAGCGGCTAGTTTGCCATCTGTTTTTCTTTTCTTGAAACTTTGTTTAATAATTTTTGCCGATTAGTTTGATTAGTGCAGCCAGACTTCGTATTTTAAAAACTTTGATGTATTTGATCAGCAACACAAACTACGAATGTTCACAAAAAATTAAAAAACAATTTTTGGACTCAGCAGCCATGTCATCTACAAATTAAAATATTCCACTGAATCAGAATGGAAAAATATTCAAAATGTAAAAATTTCCCTCTGCTTCCAGATATAAACGATCTCATGACTCTTTATCATTGTTTGTCCAAGTGTGGCGCACTTGTTCTTCAAGGTCCCAGATCAGAGTGCAGCTGCACTGCAGAAGCTTCGTGCAATGACACGCCAACTACCGTGTACTAGTTTTAATAGGATTTCGTCTAGTGATTTTAGAATACAAATAATTTCCATACAGTTTACTTATAGGTGAACTTATTTCCATACAGTTCACTTAGGTCTTTGAATCAAAATAACTCTTTTTGGCTCCAAAAATATATTTTTCACAATGCTAAAACTCTGATTTAGTTTTTAACATAATCCTACCTATTCTTTTTGTGCAATAATTTGATAATTGATAGTTAAAAATAGGTACATATCTACTCACCTACGTAAAAGAAGGAGTAGTGTAATGATCTCAAGCCCATGTATGATACATGTAGCTTAAGCATCTGCAATACATGGAGCTCTTTCTATAGAGATACAAACATGTATTCAATGATTAGCACTCTTTCGAATAACATTATACTGCACAAAAATAAAGTGAAGGCAGTTTAAAATGATGTCATTGGCCGTATACTTCATAACAGGATTGAGTCAAATTTCATGCAAATACCGACCAACACGAAGCTGGTGCTTCAGATTTTTTCAGCGTTCTAGAGAAAAATCGATTAGTGTAAATGGAGGCAGACAAGAGCTGTTCAGAGCAGATTTGGGTTGATCAAGACATATTAGTAGCGGTCAGGGTAGATTAGGATCTATTAAGGCAGATTAATGCTAGTCAAGTCAAATTAGGGCTGATCGAGACGTATTATCATTAAATTCTCATTTGTATGTATGGATTCGCTCAAATTCAAAACATTGTGTGTATGGCACATAACTAAACCTAAATTAAACATGTGTTGTGTTAAATCTGAATTTTATTTGAATTTGATATCGAAATTTATTTCATTCTTTATCTACGTTTAATGAAACTTGACATTTTTTGTTGAATTACAGGTATAACGAGTGTTTCAATAACTCGGACCGATTCCAGGTGCCAAAATACATTTTTGTTTGAAAATCCATTTCTATCTAGTCTGTATTTCGATAACTTCAACACGTTGTTCGATTTTTAATCTTATTATGGCTAAAATTACCGAAAAAGTTTCAGGAAATTTGGAAAATCATTATATGGGTGATCTTTTTTATTCTGACGAACTAATCATCCAATTATTTGAATACATATTTTTGGTCCTAATTTTTAGTGACAAATTAGGAGTCAAAGTAAATTTTAATTTCATCGCTATCCATTCTTACAGTTTGTTTCATGTTTCTGAAGGCAGGAATTGCTCCTGCCGTGAAAAATATAGATATAGTGTTATTTTTGGGTATGAAGACCTATTTTACTATTCCATATTATGCAAAACTCCGCTACAGTAATGTTGTATCAGGTTTCACTAATGTTGTATCGGTATTGTTCAAGAAGTCATGTAAACTCACTAAACCATCTACAAATTTTCATCTGAAATTTCTTTTGCGGGGTTGTAGATAGAATTGATTGATTACATCTAAATTTATTGGTAAAGTATTAAACCATTTAAATATTTACTAGAAAATCTATATTTTTTTCGATTATATTCAGTAAACTCTACCCCTTATGAGTAAGTGTTCCTGAACTTTTCCTAAGTTAAAAAGCCTAACTAGGCATTCTTATTCCAGCTCCAGTAACTGAAACTGTAGTTTTATAAACCAGCATAATAAAGTCAGTTATGACCTTCGCGTACATCGCAAATGTGCTTCAAACTTTAGAGCGGTGATAACGCTGAAAAATATATATTTTTGTCTTGAAAGTGTATTGGATACCAGCTACATTATCAGGTCTTGTTCCATCTTAGATAAATAAAATAAAAACACGGAATCTGAAGATCTTGGAAAGCTAAAAATAAAAGGCTCATTACTATTTATTGTCCATTTATCATTACCATTTATTGTAAAAGAGATGGAAGTTAGTATCGTCAAGGGTACTTTCTCCTGAAACATCTGAAATAACTGCAAAATTCATTGCAAGTATTTTTTGTATCTAATACTGATTTTAAGGTTTAGATTTTACCCTTTCAATAATCGGGATTGTAAATCAGTCATTGTGTATTCTTTGAGACTCTTCTTTGCAATATTTTTTGTCTCATACTGTAGATTATTTATACATTGTAAGCACATTATTTAAATTTTCTACCACTTCTATGGCTGTTTTTAGGTTAAGTCCTAATATTCTGAAGCCTACAAAATATTTTTTCTAAACTGACCCAGGAGCTTATATCTGAATTACTTCCAGTACAACATTGTATTTTATTCTACTCCCGTTAGTCGTAAATTGCATATGTGAAGGTCGAAAGGTTTTAGTGTAAGTCCGACACTCGTGCCTCATAAAATCGTGTGTATTACTTCAAACAACTTTAACTTTGCTTCAGATTATTAGGATAAAGCTTCAGTTGAACTTAGGTCAGCCAACTGGCTCCATGCATTTGCTATGGAAATTTGGCCTCGACAAGCACACTTTGAAAGCAACTTCCAATCTCACAATGTTGAATGACTTTGCCCAATACTTTGTTGCGACAAACGTTGGACTGCACTGCTACCCCACGCCGCTGAGCAGCTCACTCCCACTCGTTTGTATTAACAGTTATAATATTTGTTGATTTCTGACCCTTTTGCATTCGGCAAATTTTTTTTTCTGGTATGAACAATCAAATTGCTACTCATACGCATGATGTAAACCTGTTGTCTATCAAACTTCATTGTAATGCTTGTGTGTTGTTTTGTAAATTCCCAGAAATTCTAACAAGTTTTTCTTAAAAATCTATCTTAATGCAATGAAGTATGATGATCATCTCTAAATCAATCCAATGGTCACGGACTATATTTCATTACATGATGGATTTTGCTCAAACATCCATTTAAATATGAAAATCATTCATATTTTACTGTCATAGTTACATCGTACCACATGTAAGCAGAGCCCCAGATCCATGAGGGAATTTAATTCTTCTCAAAAATATATTTGGAATTGTAGTTCAATTCAATATTTAAGTGACCACCAAAGCAAGTAAGCGACTATTGGTTGACGAATCTTTCCAATTTGTGAGGCGAAGCCAAATTTTCAGAAGAAGTGAAAAAATATGGACTACCTTTCATTCCAAGATGTGATGTGGTCAACTGTTACTAAAACTGCACCTAAACTTCAGATGCTTTTCCTGACATACTTCAGAAAGAAATGAAAACCAAGATTTGTTTTGAAGAAAGAGTGGGGTCGTCAGGAAACTAGTATTCTTTTACCACTAAACGAAAGTGCCTCACATAATTACAGTTGAAGTTTCGACAACAATTTCAGTTCTTCCAGAAGATAAGTTATTCTTGGTACAGTGAAATTTTTCAGTGGTTTTGATCAAAATTATTTTTCGTATACTTCTCTGTGATGTGCAGCCGGATAAATTAGGCACTATCAAAATTGAACAATCATATTAAATTAAACGATTTTTTTTCAACAGGAACATGTTTAAAATGGTCATTAAAGTCTATGAACGTCATAAAAGTTATATGATCGTCAGATTTCTTCCAGCGTTTGGTACTACAGATGAGTTGGGAAGGAAGGATCAAAATACAAGGGCTTAGGTAGAAAGATTGGGATAGAGAGATAGTAATAGAAATGTTGTGATAAAGTGTTTGTAAGAGAGATGTTGCGATAACGTGTTTGCAAAAGAGATGTTGCGATAAGGTATTTGTGTTAGAGATGTTGTGATTACGGGGTTGGAGTAAAAGGGTTGTGACAAATAGGTTTTTACAAAGGCGTTGTGAAAAGGTTTTGTGATAAAGGGTTTGGGATAAACTGGTTGTGATAAAGGGATTGTGGTAAAGAGGTTATAATTAGGCCTTGCAACTGACTAAAATTAATCGGTTCATAATCGGCGAAACCGGTTAAAGTTTTTTTGGGAAGTGCCAATTAATCGTCGATTAATTAAATTCCTAATATTAAATAATTAGAATATTCTGGGGGAGGAAAGCAGATATTGACGAAAATATCAAATGAGAATAATATAAATTCAGGGTTTTCTATGAAGAATTGACATTATATATGTTGTTTGTATAATTTATTATTGTCTATGTGAATGTTCATAATATTTTAGTAAATTTTTCACTTGTAATAGTCTCTTGCAAAAAATTTTAATATTGTAGAAAACTTAACGATTTTTTTTTTTTATATTCGCGTCCATGTAGATTGCAGAAGTAGCAACACTGCAGAAAATACCCGCATTGTGGTCGTCTGCTTCAATTAGTTCTAAGGAGTCTATTTCAATGAAAAGTATTATCACCAGTATAGAATATATATTTTCCAGTTGCGCCCATCCCATATCATGCCGAATAGAAAACGCACAGATGTTTGGTTTAATTTTAGTTAGAAGAATAAAGACGAAGCAAAATGTAACATATGAGACAAAGTTATGAAATGTGCTGATGGATTCACCTTCACCCTCACGGATCATTTAAACGTTGTTCACACTGTTCACATTATTGAAGGGAACAAGAAATTTGAAGAACGAAGCATGGAAGAAGACGTCACATAGCTAGCCAGTCAAGATGGTCTTAGTTTTAACACAATCAGAAAAAATTCGTTCATTCAAGAGAATTTCCAAAAATTTAGGAACACAAAATCTCCTTTTGACGCCTCTTGCGTCCTAAATATGGTTTTAAATTACGCTGCTGAAAAAAGACAAGATTTTCAGTCGTATTTAACTCGTCAAATCAAATCAGGAATGCAATACTTTATGATTTTAGGTGAATATACTTCAATTCGAAACAAACGGTATCTCAACATGAATATTCCCAACTATACAAGGCATTGGTCTCTAGAAATTGTTTCAAAACTTATACATATATTTCTAATAAATCAGAAGAATTTGGATTGGATTTGAACTCTCTCATAATCAGGTATACTACAGATGGCGCTGCTGTGATGGTTAAATTTGGAGCAGAAATTCAACCCTTACACCAGCAGTGCGTTGCTCACACAATTCCTCTAGTTGTTAATGACGTGATGTATTCTAAGGAAACTGAAGTTTTGATTGAAAATTTGGACATCGATGTTAAAAATGTCAGTGATGAAGAGCATGATTTAACAGTGAGTATACAAAATGTATTTGTCAGTGATACAAATGCAGATTCGAAATTCTCCGAAATTAAAGAAAATTATAGAGTTATTGTTGATAAGGTGACGATCATATACGAGCATTTTCGTAAATCACCCTTAAAAATGAAAAGCTACAAGATTTTTTAAAAAGTGAAGTGGAATTGAAATGAAGGTTTTTACTAGATTTTAGAATTCAATGGAGTAGTCTTCTTACTACGCTGGAAGGATTGCTAAAATTAAAAAATTCCATCTCTAAGGCCCTAAGAATAATTGGTTCTACGGAAATGCTTACAGATACTAAATGGCATACTTTTGAACACATTTGTGACGTGCTGAACCCTGTACAAATAATTTTAAAGGATCCATGTTCTGAAGGGACAAATTTGCTCAAAGCTGCCATTTCGGTTCAATTTTTAATGTCAGAGTTAGAGAGCAAGGAAAATATAGTCGCTATCCAACTAATAGAGAATCGCTAATATGTAGATGCCAAAGTGAAGCTGTTGTACTTGCACTCTATCTACATGATCCACAACTGTTGCTTAAAACCATTTTTATTACATCCTTTTCAAAAGTAATCATTAGAAAAATGTGTGAAAGTGTTTTCAAGAGAATACAAGACAAACCTCAAGAATGTGAACAATTTTCGAGCCAGCCGCAGACAATCAGAATAGTATCACTAGCGTAGATAAACATGGTTTCCGTAGTGAATGCAACAGTGCTTTAAAAATTCATACTTCTGAAAGTAAACTTGGTAGTTTTAGTATAGCCAATGAACTGAAATGTTTCGAAGCTACGGCAACAGACAATATTAAGAAATTGCATACATCTTTGATGTCAGTGCAGACAACTAGTGTACAAGCCGAAAGAGTATTCTCTATTGCTAATCAATTTGTAAGAAAAGTAAGGTCAACATGTTTGTGAAAACATTGGAGTCGTTGTGCTTCCTGTGAAATTATTTCAACAAAAATGATCAATAAATACTTCGTGAGATTTTAAAATTATTTGGTATTCTGATGCAATGAATAATTTGGTACAGTCACATTTGTTTTTTACCCAAAATCCAGGCAGTTCAGTTTACAATTTTAAGTTTGATATCAATATACTTAAATGAATAAATGAAATAATTACATGGTTCTTTCTTTAAGCTGTCATATGTTGTTTTCTTTCAATGTAGAAAGTCTTCGGCTAATCAGTTAATGACCTATTAATGGGTCCTGGTAACCGGTTATTTTTTAACCGTTTAATCCCAAGCCCGAGTTATAATTGAGATGTTGTGATGGAGAGCTTGTGATAAAGAGGTTGAGATGAAAAGGTTGGGACAGCAGACATGAGAAACAGAAGTCACTATAAGTGGAACAAGATAAAATGATTGGGAAGGATGGGTTTCATTCGAGTATCGATTATTCTGTGAAATGCTTCACGAAGATAATATTAGCAAGCCAAAAATATATATATGCGATATCAGCAGAATATATTTTAAAATCGTGTTATTTCGTCAGTAAACTACTTTTTTCTTATTATTTGCTAGCTGCTGGATGCACATTGCAATTGCGTGGGTCGCACAGCAGCTGCACGTAACGCAGAATATCAATTGATGCTGACACACATGGGCGACTGCGTGAGCTGGGAAGATTTAGTATGCAACTCACCTGACAGAGTTGGAATATATTTTCAATGAAAGATAAATAGTTTGAAGTTTCTTTCAGGCAGTTTCTATCGCGATGAATAAACGAAGAACTGAAAGCTGAGTAAAGCTATACATCAATAAGCTGTAAAAGGGATGCAGATATTTCACTAACAAAAAAAGCTGCAGTAAAAATTGGCTAAAGAGAAACAAAATTGCATGTGTAAGTGATATCGATGGCATGTATAAAGAATAACATAATTTAACAGAGCATGTGATGTAGGTAGTGATGACCAAATATGTCAGTTTAGAAAATTCAATCGCAGGAAATATGTTAGTAAGTTAGCATGCAATGTTGCAGGAATTTAGCAGCCTGTACGTTCTAAAAATAAGCACATAAAACTGATCAATGCAACTGATTCATACTAGAGTAGAATAGAAAATGGCAACATGAAAGAGCTATTTGGTCCATTGTTTGGCTGTTATCCAAGTCCCATGCCGTAGCAGTCCGTATGGTTGTGCTATAGTTGTGTCCATACTTAACTAGATGTATGTGTCATTATTGTCGCTCTTTGTCGCTCTATCAAATAATTAAGATCGATAGTCAACAGCTGCAACACATTCATGTTTAGTTTCTTCTGATGGTCAAAATAATGTTTCTTCAGCAGTAATTTCTTCTTCTAGAAAACTCATCACAAAGTGTTTCTTAAGCTATCATTAACATTAAGATGTCAGATTATCATAGGTATATGGTCGTAATAGCGGAAATAGTATTTCCTTCGCTTAGGTGTATCGTGAGTAACTCTAAGAGACTCGAGAATACTGGCAGGGTCGTATACAGCCCACAAGTTTGATGATGCAAACAGCACAAGTGAGCTTGCTGGGGAGTGATGACAGCTCTGGTTGACCTCAGACAACAAATCAAGAGTTTTAAATTATGAATGCTAATCTGTAAACTTAGTTCAGCGTGAAAGAAAAAACCAGTGATTCATGTTGAGTAGATTTTAGAATTCTACGACTTGAACTATGATATAGAGAGGCAATCAATACAAGTTAGCGATTTGTACTTCTCGATTACAATTCTTTTGAATAGAACTATAAGATCTTGCAGGCAAATGAACCAGAAAAAATGCATTGAATAAAATCTGTTAAAACTTTTAAAATAATTTTTACAGTCGTCATTTCGATACTGATAGTAACAGCGCTAAAACATACATATCCACTTGTCTCGTAAATGAACTGCATCTGTTACGTATGAATCTCACATTTTGAATTATTCAAGTGTTTTACAGTTGAAATTGCAGTTTTTGCGTTCACAAGTCATGTAATTAATAGTCAGAGAGGTTGAAATCACTGGAAAGTGGCAAAGTTTGAGGGAATAGTATCAATTATGGATGATTTAGCTTGTTATTAGTTACTCATTAGTTCATTAATTGCTTATGCCAAAATTTTGCAACGAATTTTCTTTCACCAGGATGCTCCATTACGTGAAGATCCACCGTGCAAAGAATTGCGGAAACGATACGAGAATGTTGACCAAGTAAATAATTTACATCTACTCAAGGTCAACATTTCCATTTGTTGTATTTCAGATTCTAGGTGTAGGTCTAGCTGCAAATCAACAATTTTTTGGAACGAATAACATTCTTGGGATGAAACTGCTAATTTCGCTCCAATTTTACGGAATCCGTGAATGCTTCGAAAACTTCAGGACCCAAGGAAAATAAACTTCTAATAAATTCTAAAACGGGCTAGAAAAGGTCAAACATTTTAGTTATGACAATGTCATAGATACTCAGAACGATACTCTCGCAAACAGCATAAAAAGCAAAATTCACGTCGTTACTGTGGAAGCAGAGGTCGCTGAAACAGAGTAATCAGAGTGAGGAGGGACTTGATGAAGAAACTGGAAGTATTTCTCAAAACATTCTGGGAAATTATCCTTGCAGAAACATCATATTTCCAAAACTCTAATAGTGTATCAGCTGTTTCATCTGACTGTAACATGAAGGTTTCAGTATGACACCATTAACTCTTTTAATGAATTCTCCACATTATTTTGGAAGTAGAGAAATTTGTAAATGTGCTTAAGTGTCTCTCGTGTAAACTTTACGGTCGTTTAGAGATTTCAGTAAGCTCAGATTGTAATAAACATTGTTATTTTTGGCATTTAACCTAAGGAATTAGTTAAGTTGTATCGTTAAGTTGCTTTAATCAATCTCACCGATTAAACAAGCAGTAGTCAGTCATTTTAAACTTCATACATAGCTTACCACTCAATGCATAAAATTGTTTTAGCTTTAATTTCGAGATTTGTTTTGTGTTTTTTTGTTAGGTGGAGAACAGGGTTTGATTCCCATTAATTCATCACTCAAATAGATTTTGATCTTTAATTAACAAGTTACCCTAAGTAGTGAATGAAGTCGAAAAGCGCCCCTGTTACAAAACAATCGAAAAAGCTATTGTATGATTTATAGGTAGTGATATTAAAACATTGATTCGAAAAGAAGATTAAATTGCCGTGCTTTAATATATCAGGAGTGACAATGATATGCAATAAGTAACACATTGGTATTTATTCCTTCAAATGTCCAAAATGCCCTCCACGCTGATTCCCGCACAGTTCTACTCTTTTCTAGGTTCGGGTTGCTACTTTGCTAACATTCTCCTCGCTCATGTTGTCTGTGAAGTCATTCACAAAACAACTCTGCTATAGTTCTTTGCGTGACACTTGACATTTTATGCCATGGTTTTGGCTCAGAAACAGAAGTCAAGAGGGTACAAGTCTGGAGAGTGTGGAGGCCAAAGGTGATCTGTCCAACGTGAAATCAATGTCCCCAAATCCGTATTCCAGGAACTGAAAACCCTAGGATTTATGGCAATTGGTACTGCCCTTCAAAAACCAGAACTGACGTCTGGTGGCCACATCCTTAACTGCATGTCAGACTGTTTCTGTAACACTTTCTCCAGGTGGTCATCGGAGTTGACGGATCCTTTAAACCAAACAGGGTGGATCCTCGTATCCACCATCCTCACCCAGGACATATTTTTCTCCAAGCGCCTTCTTGCACTCGATTACGGTGTGGAGGTTTGTTGGGGCCCAGCACCTACTGATTTGTTTGTTTTATTACTATTGCAAAACAGACAATTTTTCAACTGACCAGATTACGAGCTGAAACTAGTTTTTATTCGAAACTGAACCAAAAAATGCAGCCCACCAGCCTGGATTCCTTGTTCACTGGACTGAAAATTTGTGTCAGGGACTGCAATCATCGATTCAAACGGGATTTACCCTTGTCAAAGGCGTTCCAAAAATCGACTTGAACAAATTGTAAATAATATATTGCGTGTGCTGTAGATCTCGTGAAGAACAAGTTAGTAGTAATACGTACAAATAATTTTAGAATAAAGTTTGATTCCGCATGAACTTACATGAAAAAACGTAATCATGCGTATACAACATTTTTTAATCAAACTTCTATATTTGATTGTAATTAGGACCCTTTGGAATTCGCCGAACAGTAGTTGAATTCATGTGAGAGCATTTCTATGCTATTCGGTATCAGTTGATTTAACTTTCGAAGATCTTGAAGACAAGGAAAAGATGCGTCGTAATCTGTCACCACAATTTAATGGATGAAACTCTGAAGAACGAGAAGAACATAGTTCATTCCGTGTCGCCTGTCAACAATGTCTGAAGCATATGAAATGCATGTGTCTAAAATTGCGTAGGCTTTGATTTATTCATTATTTGTCCACCAGGATTTTGAAATCAGGAAGATTTCATTTACAAACTGCTATATATACGGCAGTGAAGAGAAACAGGACTCACGGTGTTGATCATCTCTTTTTCAAGAGCGGTTGTGAGACAGAGACAGTCGTTTGAGACGGACACTTGGTTTGGAGACTCAATTTTATTTCATCGGATCACTCTTTTGGAACACAAAGCAGCATGAAGGTAATGCACTCATCTATTTTTTTGAATATAGAAGCACAACTTAGCAGCTAGAATGTTTTCAAAATAGTAGCAAGAACAAAAAAATCAGGGAATGTTTGTTTTGTGAAAGAATACACTGGTCAACAAAATGTAACAAAATATGTGTCTCACGAGCTAAAAAACGTGAACATGATAGATTTTTTTGCTGATTTCATATATGTTTTCAGAATTTTTTGATCAGGCATTGTTTTTTATGATGCCATAATAAATTTTAATCAAGTATAACTAATTAATGAGGCTAAGATTCCAATGTAACCTTTCCTTAAAATGTGAAGATGTATGATTTTTGAGTGTATTTGGCTTTGCGAGATCCCTTTTTAGTATCCAACAGTATTTGACAAACACTGAAGCGCTCTATTTCTCTTTATTCTGAGTTTCCATGCTTAGAATGTTCTGATAAAATCTTTCTCTGTGCTCGTCACTGACGACACCAAGATTTGTAAGGAAAAAGTTCAAGTGAAAGTGTAGGAAGGGGATGTTTAGGTTTATATTACATCGTAAGGACTTGTAGGAGCTCTTATACAATTTCAAATAGCTTTTGTCCAATTTCCGAATAATTATTTGCTTTGTAATTCCTCAAAAACTTTGAGCAAACTTTTTAAACTGACAACTATGCAGTTTTTTCGAGATCATTACGCTTTTCATCAAAATCCTGGTCTCTCATCAGCTCCTTAATCTGTGGTCAAATAAAAAAGCCCCTTTTTATTTTTCCGTCACATACTTTAGAAACTTATTTTTCTAATATGTGAATCTATTGCCAATTCTATCCATACCTTTAACCAAATTTATCATCATTCCGAGTTTAATATGCAAAGGAAGCTGATAAATTTTCTTTCAATCAACTAGAGGAAGATGACAACATTTGTCTTTCCTGGGACCAGAAATCGTTTTAGCCACACATTCTTTTCATAAAGATTTTTCTTGTCCCGACTGTCCCTTTCACAGAAAAAGCAACAGAACTCTGTATAATCCAGCTGCGTTATAAGTAAAAGTGGCATAACGTTTAGATCACCGAAGATTTTTTATTTATGTCCTACAGTCTCAATTTTGTGCAATAAAAGCTTCATACTCTTATATGTTTTCATCATGTTAGCTGCATGGTCCAGAAAAACAAAAGGAAACTAATTTGCATTGTAGATTAAAACAGCTTTCATGCTCACTTTTGGTGGGTCAAGAAAGAAGCGCCACTCATTCAGGTCATATATATGGTTAAATTTCTCCATAAGAGAATATACATGATTGCAAAACACCACACCATCATTAAGTGAGAAAATCCCAATGTCGTTTACAATAAAACCTAACTTTGGATCTTTTTTGGAGAAGATTCTAGCTTGCATCCTGCTTCCCTCATTTACAGCCAGAATAATGTTAACACTTTTTAATCACTGACGTGAAACACTGTATCTGTAAGTTGAATGTCAATACATTGCAAATAAGGCAAAAATTGTCTGGATGGTTTATACAGTTTCTTGATCTTGTGAAGGTGAATGGCGGGTACGCTACAGTACAATATCAGAAACTCACTAGCACACAAATGTACACTACAATCAAACCAACACAGGAACCACAGTACTGCAAAACGCTTGACAGTATCACGTAGTGTTGCCAAATGTTTAATTTAAATTTATTTTTACGTAACGAGCGTGACGTAAAATACCAAACATAAAACTGTGGATGATGGAAAAAATAGAATTTATTTTTGGATTCTACATGCAAAAACAAATGAGATAAAAATACTGTTTTCTTTGGAACAAATTCTTTATTGACCAGTGTTAATGTTATTATTATTACATACAAGGAGCAAACATTTAGAAAAGAAATAGAGAAATTATATTTATTACGTTGATCAAGAGGGCTTTATACCCAACTGAAGGTACATGAAAATAACAACGAAAACTAAAGACAACTGTTGTGTAAAATGAACTACAGAGGTACGCACTTGCATAAAGGCTATGATTGTGTATATTTTCTAGCATACCAATTCAACGTAGATATTCTGACACTATTTCTACTAATTATTTTTTTCTGTTGACAGCTACAGTTCCTGCTGCTGGCGTGCCTCGCCGTCATGGCGGTGAGTTTGATTTCAAGTTTTGCACTTGTGAAATTAGAAAACTTGCTAATTTACGTGGTTTCTTTCTTTTCATTAATTTAAATCATCTTATAGTTGATATAAGAAATGAAATAAAATAAAACTTATTTTATTGCTCTTCAAACAAAATATTTTGGATATTTTCAAGATGAGTTTGCGCACATTAAACTCTTCAATTAGTGTTTATTGAAACATGAATTTTTCGTTACATACTGGAAAACAAACAATTCATTTTCCTTATTGCTTTTCAGGTGAGCTTCCCTTTCTCAGGTGAGTTGCACAATTATTTATTTGGAATAGGTACAATTGTTTTCTATATAGCCGAAATTATGAGTATCATTTATTTGTGCATATATTCTTAGGTAAAAATATTCGAGTAACTTATATATGTAATAATTTTACTTCTGATATGATGAATTACTCTGAATGTAGGATTTGATGAACTTCATAAACAAGTTCAGAAGAGCAAATTCTGATCTTTAAACTACATTTATTATTCAATCAGGCTTGCCATAAAAAATTTCCTGTACACAGCAGGAAAAATAACTTCCTCTATATTTACAGCAGATTATTTTAACTGCGGGAAGAGATACTCAATATTCCTGTGGAGATTGCAGTAAACTGATGTAAGTGGAAATTTGTAGGTGTCGCTTGAAAGTAACCTATCATTTTTGAAACGTTTATTTTACTGACGCTTTTAGTGCAACGTAGATATATTTACTTCGGTGCATTGATTCACTTCTCGAAACTTTTCTCTGAGCTTTCGAGCGAGCAATACCATCTTATTTGCAGAATGTAGGACGAGAAATTTATTGTGTTGCTTTTTTCACCATCATTAAATTTATAAAACAGTCACTCCCAGACTCATGCTGGAGAAATTTATAACAAATAACAACAAGGTTTTGAAATTCCATATAAAGCAGTGATAAGGCCGTATGATTTTGCATAATATATTAGTCAAATATGTCACTATTTCATTGACCAAAAGTCAAAAAATTTATAGGGAAAGCACATACAGCTTCTCTAAAAGCTATTTTGTCGCCAACTTAGACAGATTTCTAATCTGTCGTTAAACTTCACTTGAATTTGAAGATTCTGCTAAAAGGAACTTTTTTAAAGTTTTTCAAAATTGTGGATCTTCAAATTGAAAAGATACACTTATACATAAAGTATTGCAATACCGTGTTCCCTCGCTACACTGCGTTTTGTTTATTACGACTTGCTATCTCGCGTGGTTTCAAAAAATATTATTGTAAAATATTTATCTCGTTAATTTTGTTGTTTCGCAGGCTTTTGCGGTATTTGTTCTGCCTATGCGTAGTACGTGTTGTACAGTACTGTATTTATTTTGTGAATTTTGCATTTTAAATCCCATAATATATATGAAAATATATTGAAAATACAAATTTTATCACTAAAAGAATTTTATATATTTTAAAAATTACGATTTAATGTAAATAACTTATTTACTTAGCGGATGAATACACCAAAAGCGAACAGTAGGATTTACGTACTGGCCGCTTAAGAAGCTACTTGTCGACGTGATATTGTTAACAAAACACACGATTGGGTTGACTAATGGAAAGCGACCAACCAGAGAATGCTGCTCTGTATCCCATTTGCTGATTGGCTCATTAACCGTTGCATCTTGTTTTCTTTCATTCGAGCGAAGCTTCTTTTCACCGTTCTTTCATTTCACGTTAGCAACGGACCACCATGTGTGTGTAGTTATAAAATATTATATAGTTATTTTGTGTAGGGTATTAAAATAAGTATAGCGTCCTTATATCGCAGATTTTCACTTATCGCGGGTGGTCCTGGAACGTAACACCTGCAATAAGTGAGGAAACACTGTACATTTCTGCACGATAAAAAATATCAAAAATGAAATCAATTAAATTGTCAACTCTAAACTTTAAACTCATAGTATTACACAATATCTGGATTTTTCATAAAATACTATGCATGATTGATTAAAAATTGCGTGAAACTTTAACAACCCCTTTCCGTTCAAAAATTAACAATAATATGGCAAATTTTTATTTATATTTTTCAAATTATGTTACTTCATTATCAAATTTTGAATGTTTTCATTTACAATCATTGTTTAACTAACTTTTTGACTTCAGGAATTTGTTTATGTGGGAAATATTATATGGATAAAAGAATTGACACAACTAATTGACAAATTGTAAATTTTCAACTTCAAACTCTTAGTATTATGCAATAACATCTGGATTTTTCATGAAATACCATATATCATTGACTAAAATTTGCTTGAAATTTGAATAAACTATTCTCATTCGAACTCCACCAATAATATTGGAACTTTTTATTGATATTTTTCGAATTATTTTGCTTTATTATAAAGTTTTGAATGCTCTTATTTACAATCATTATTCAACTAATTTTTAGGCTTCAGAAATTTGCTAATGTGCAAAATATTATATGGAGTAAAGAATTGGCACAAATATTTAGCCTGTGGTCTACATTACTGATTGAGGAGATAACATGAATTATGGTAGCCATAAATTAAAACACTGTAGTATTATTGTAAAGAGTAGCGTCTGTGAGTTGCAACACTATAGTTGAATTTCCCTCAATGAAAATTTTGCATAAGAAAGTCACACATTTAAGTTCAAGTAATTTTCATTTAAATTTGAAACAGGCTTTCAATGAATATTTCCGTAGCAAAGTGTTACTTTGGGGAACATATTAACAACGCAAAGCTGTTATCGTGGTCTGATGCGTGGCTTGAGTTAGGAGGCAATAGCCGTACAAGGGTTTAGGTCATTAGGGGTTTGTTTTCCATTGAATTTTATTTACTAGTATTTTATAGAAAACGTCATGCTGGAAATGCCGCTACATCGGCCGATTCTAGTTCAGCCATCACATGACACGCACGAAAATTAACGCTTCAAAAAGCTGCTATGAATTGTTTTCTGCTCTTACGGGCATTTCAATTCCTTATATTCAACAAGTCTTATGTTCGTTAAGTAATTATCTGCAAACATACTGATTATGTTGGAGGACATCATGATTGATATGCATTTATTAATTGTCCTTCTGTTGAACTAAATGATAATGGATTTGTGTTTATAGTTATTCTACCATCACACATTCTCTTAGATTGGAACATCCTCGAAATGTTGTATGAGGAGTTATTACAAAAAATGCAAAGCTGTTAGTATTTTTAGTGTAAAATTTAGTGCAATTAATAGGCAGTGTTAGACTGCATGTGCAGTCTAACACTGCCTATTTTTTGGAACACCTCGCAGCTGCGATATCTGCTTGACCTCTGTTGAAAAATTATTCACAGGGTTTTATTTTTTGTCGTCACTTCTTAAAAAACTCTGGAACACGTTCTAAAAAATGTGTATAAGTAAGATGACTAAGTAAACAAATACATCATTAATTAGTAAAAAAGAGTAATTTATGTATGTCAATCACTATTTCTTGGAGCATAATCAGCATGTTTACAGATGATTATTAAAGAAGCTCAATAATTTTTAAATATTTCACATTTTGAATAACTAGTAACAGTTAAAAGGCTGTAGTGGCTGTTCCAGAGGCTAGTTTATGTTTGTACTAATCGGCGGCCGTACTACAATCAGCCGTTGTAGTCGCATTAGCTGAGTTTGCCACATTTTGCAACGCTGGTCAGTGTATAGATTTACTTCTTGTTGAGTCTTGTTTGTACTGATCTTTCAGTTGGTGATAATGTTAACAAATTAGATAAACTCAAGTTTTGGTTGTGTCAAGCTTGTCACTGATCAGAGTTACTGACATTTTACGCCGCTAATTGTAACATTTTTTCTGATTGCAACACTCAAAGAAGACTCAATCTTTATTATAGGATTTGGCTCTGCTTATTTTCACTGAGATCTGTGATGTGGACCACTGCCACTAAAGTAATAAAATTTAGCTCGATACAGTCCAGCTGTTTAAATGAAAAACTTACCTGTATTATAACTCAATTTTAATTACCATTCTAATTAGTCATTATAATGTTGACATTGGTGTACAAATGTATAAACTTACCCACTTCGGCTCTGAGACCATCTTTGTCCCTTGTGCAAGGCTAATGGGAAGAGTAGAAGTGCATGGTATACTCGTACAAGGCAATTACTCCAGAGGAATTCAAAACTTGCAAACTAGTCGCACTCAATGAGTGATGATTCATGATCAATTCAGTGACTTGACGCATCAGAAGTTCACCAAAGGAGCGTTTTAAGCCCGTTCCTCTTTATCATCTACATCAATGGCTTTGATGTCGGAATCACCAGTTAAATCAACAAATCACCGATGACACGAAACTTTGTCACAGAGCTTTCTCCGAAAGATACTGAATGACTATTCAAGCAGACCTTCATTGTCTATTACAATGCGCCGAAAGCTGGCAAATGTGCTCCAACATTGACAAATATTCAGTAATGTATGTTGGTGCTAATATCTGTCATTCACAACACATGATGAATGACCCACCAAATGAAGCAATACAGAACCAAAAATATATTGGTACCATAATTCCAAAAAATATAAAGCATGATCAATAAATAAAAAAAAGAGTCAGGATTATTTAGGATTCTTGGTTTCTTCTCGACAAACTTTAGATTAAAGTTAAAGCACGCAATATTACTGATTTCTCAACTGTCAATCAAACCACCTCTGCAATATGCAGTGCAATTCTGTTCTCCTACTTCACAAAGAGACATATAACTAAAACGAAGACAAGTCAGTGTAAGGAAGCAAAAATGTTTCATGAACTCCGCAATCTGAGTTACGACAGGCGTCTTTAGCAGCATGAACTCATCACTGGAGGAAAAATAAAACTGTAAGGGCAACTCATCTAAACCTATAAATATTTTAATGGCTTTGACAATGTTTCTCTAAAAGGACTTTTCAAATGAGACAATAACGAGTTAATCAGAAATAACGACTATTATTTAATGATAAGAAATTCCATGACATACCAGGGTTTAAATTTCTTGCTAGGTAAATTTACAGGAACCGGGAACCAGCTGCCTGAAAACATAGTTTCATTTGATGATAAAAAACATTGAAAACAAGCCCAAAAAAATATTGAGGAAAAAACCTCCTGGTATTATAGGAACTGTTCCTATATCTTTCATAACTCCTGAAGCCGTGCAGTGCGTGTGCATAACTGAAATGCCTGCGCGTTATAAAGGTGAGTTTTCGTGACTGAAATGTTTGTGCCTGGTTAAGGGGCATGCATGTGATTGATACCATAACTTAAAACAAAATAGAATTTGGGTAACAGCCCAAGAATGTACCAAACAGCTCGTTCTTGTTGCCATTTCCCATTCTAGTATGAGTAAGGCTATATGCAGCTCTGATATCTGTAATCAATTCTGTAGCTGTACATCGCTTAACCATCACGATAACTAAATTGTACACTAATAACGTAGAATAATTGTCCTGATCATAGCCTGTTTCTTACAGGCCTGTTGGAAAGAGCTACATCAGGAGCACTCAGCTCGTTGTCAAACCTGCACTTCAATAGGTAAGAGCAAAAGTCAATATTACTCATGTCCTTTGAACTGAAACATTTACTTCAAATCGAAGCCGCACCATAACATTCTTCATAAGCTCCCACTGCAAAAACTCATATTTTATCAATGAATTTGGACCAAAAATTTAGCTAAGTCTCATTCTTTTGTCAAAGGAATATTGATCTGAACATGGAACGATCGAGACGTGCAAATATTCAATAACAATATAACAAAAAAGAGTCTTTGCACAGAGACTGCAATTAATATATATATAAACATATATATATATATATATGTATATATTTATATATATATTTAATATTACAAAATTTAATCCCATAACCGAGGAAATTGCAATTTGAAATATCAAAGTTAAGTTAACGACACCAAGAGACATTTCACAATACCAGCTTTCAAGGCGTGTATGAGTTACAAATTATCTAAAAAATACAGATCATAAACTGACAATATTACTTATAAAAATTTTACTTTTCAGAGACGCTGACGCTCTAAGTTCTACTCTTCAACGCAAAGAAAAGAAAGAATCTTCTCACAAGAACAGTGGTAGTAGTGAAAGCAAGGGCGGCGTAGGAAACAACGGTAGTGGTGAAAGCAATGGTAGTAGAGGACGCAGTGGCAGTGGTGAAAGCAACGGTGGTGGAAGAAATAGTGGGAGTGGAGAAAACAATGGTAGTGGAGGAAACAATGGTAGTGGTGAAAGCAATGGTAGTGGAGTAATTGGTAGTGGAGAAAGCAATGGTAGTGGAGGAAACAGGGGTAGTGGTGGAAGCAACAGTAGTGGAGGCATTGGTATTGGAAAAAGCAATGGTAGTGGAGGAAACAGTGGTAGTGGTGAAAGCAACAGTAGTGGAGGAAACATTAATAGTGGTGAAAGCAACGGTAGTGGAGGAAATATTGGTAGTGGAGAAAGCCATGGTAGTGGAGGAAACAGTGGTAATGGTGAAAGCAATGGTAGTGGAGGAAACAGTGGTAGTGGTGAAAGCAACAGTAGTGGAGAAAACATTGGTAGTGGTGAAAGCAATGGTAGTGGAGGAAACAGTGGTAGTGGTGAAAGCAATGGCAGTGGAGGAAACATTGTTAGTGGTGAAATCAACGGTAGTGGAGGAAATATTGGTAGTGGAGAAAGCAATGGTAGTGGAGGAAACAGTGGTAGTGGTGAAAGCAATGGTAGTGGAGGAAACATTAGTAGTGGTGAGAGCAACGGTAGTGGAGGAAATATTGGTAGTGGAGAGAGCAATGGTAATGAAGGAAACAGTGGTAGTGGTGAAAGCAACGGTAGTGGAGGAAACATTGGTAGTGGTGAAAGCAACGGTAGTGGAGGAAATATTGGTAGTGGAGAAAGCAATGGTAGTGGAGGAAACAGTGGTAGTGGTGAAAGCAACGGTAGTGGAGGAAACATTGGTAGTGGTGAAAGCAACGGTAGTAGAGGAAATATTGGTAGTGGAGAAAGCAATGGTAGTGGAGGAAACAGTGGTAGTGGTGAAAGCAATGGTGGTGGTGGAAACATTGTTAGTGGTGAAAGCAACGCTAGTGGAGGAAATATTGGTAGTGGAGAAAGCAATGGTAGTGGAAGAAACAGTGGTAGTGGTGAAAGCAATGGTAGAGGAGGAAACATTGTTAGTGGTGAAAGCAACGGTAGTGGAGGAAATATTGGTAGTGGAGAAAGCAATGGTAGTGGAGGAAACAGTGGTAGTGGTGAAAGCAATGGCAGTGGAGGATACATTGGTAGCGGTGAAAGCAACGGCAATGGAGGAAATATTGGCAGTGGTGAAAGCAATGGTAGTAGAGGAAACAGTGGTAGTGGTGAAAGCAACGGTAGTGGAGGAAACATTGGTAGTGGTGAAAGCAACGGTAGTGGAGGAAATATTAGTAGTGGAGAAAGCAATGGTAGTGGAGGAAACAGTGGTAGTGGTGAAAGCA